>JAJPUD010013997.1:5045-42153 GCA_023553655.1 Myrmecobius fasciatus | reverse complement strand
CCTCCCCTCTTTCTCTCAATTATATTAGGTTTTCTTTGCCTCTTCAGGTAATTTTACCTTGTTTTTACCTCCTTTTTTTTAGATCTTATTTTACCACTTTTTCCCTCTTTTCCCCAGTATGACAACCTTTCCCCCTCTAGTTCTCTTTTTCATATTATCAAAGTAATATCTAGTTAATTATACCCCCAAACTTTAAATATCCCCCTAGTAAAAATAAAGTTTTCAAGAGTCCTTTCCTTTCTACCTTTTTATGCTTGTGTTGAGTTCTGTGTTTGGGTGTCAAATTTTTTGTTCAGATCTGGTCTTTTCATTAGAAATAGGTGAAGTTCACCTATATCATTGAATGACCATCTTCTTCCCTGGAGGATAATGATCTTTCTAGCTGGATAAGTTATTCTTGGTTGTAGTCCAAGTTCCTTTGCCTTTCGGAATATCTGGTTCCAGGCCCTTCGATCCTTCAGTGTGGAAGCTGACAAATCCTGTGTGATTCTAATTATTGAACCTCGGTATTTGAATTGTTTCTTTCTAGCTGCTAGCAGAATCTGTTCCTTGGTGCTATAGTCCTGAAATTTAGCCACGACATTCCTTGGGGTTTTAGTTTTGGGGTCTCTTTCAGGAGGTGATCGGTGAATTCTTTCAATGGTGATTTTGCCCTTTGATTCTACAATCTCAGGGCAGTTTTCTTTCAGGATTTCCTGGAAGATAGTGTTTAGATTCTTTTTTTCATCATGGCTTTCAGGAAGTCCAATAATCTTCTAGATCTATTTTCCAAGTCAGTTGTTTTTCCTAGGAGATATTTCATATTTTCTTCTAATTTTTCATTTTTTTTCTTTTTGTTTGACTGATTCTTCAAGTCTTAGTGATTCATTCACTTGCATTTGTTCAATTCTTATTTTTAAAGTGCTGTTTTCTTCAGTTACCTTTTTAAGCTCCTTTTGTAACTGGCCAATTTGTTCATTACACTCTTTTTCCACTTCACTAATTTTATTTTTTAATAAATTGGTGTCTTTTTCATATCTCTTTTGCAGGGCATCATATCCTTCTTGCCAGATACTGTATCCTTTTGCACTGATTTCAGTTTATTTTCCCATTTATCCTCCAGCTCTCTTTTGAGGTTCTTTATGCAGTCTTCCAGAAAGGCCTTTTGAAAAGGAGACCAGTGATGGTCCTGGCTGATGTTCTCTGGATTTTTGTCTAAAGGAACCTCTGGCTCTGGGGTCGTTTCTTTGCCGTGATAAAAGCTGTCTATGGTGAGAGCTCTCTTTTGCTTCTTCATCATATTTTATTTTTAGACAGTGTGGATATCTCTTTAAGGTAGGGAAAAAAAAAATCCGCAGCTGAAGACGCTTTGCCCTGGGGCACTTTGGCGAGTTGACTTAAGGTGCTGGGCTGGTGGGGGCTAGGACTAAGTCCGAATTACTCCTTAAACAAGGCAAGTCTGCCAGAACACCTGCCCCCAATCAGGGCAGAGTATCCCGAGCGCCTCAGATAAACTCCAGGTGTTTGGAATTTGGAGTTTGGAGTTTGGAATTTCTTCCACAATGAGCTGAGCTGAGTCCCACCCTCACTTCCGGCCTGCGCAGTTGTTGTCTATTTATCTCTCTGTCCGTGTCCGACTAACCTGATATGAAGTTATCCAGAGAGCTGTGCCCAAATATTTCTGAGTTCGTTGACTTGAAAATCAGTTCAGAGGCTTATTTTATTGTTGATTTGAGAGAAGATCGGAGGAGAGGCAGAAAGTCACCTTTTCACTCCGCCATCTTGGCTCCCGAAAATGTCACCCATTCATTCTTTAGGATAAAATTATTTAGTTTCCAATTGGTTTTTGGTCTATTTTCTCCTGGCCTTATATTGCATGTGATTTTTATTCCGTCATGATCTGAGAAAAATGCATTTATTATTTCTGCCTTCCTGCATTTGATTTTGAGGTTTTTGTGTCCTAACACATGGTCAATTTTTGTATAAATTCCATGGACTGCTGAGAAAAAAGTTAACTCCTTTCTGTCTCCATTTAATTTCCTCCAAAGATCCAGCATACCTAACTTTTCTAACATTTTGTTTACCTCCTTAACTTCTTTCTTATTTATTTTGTGGTTTGATTTATCAAGTTCTGAGAGAGGGAGGTTGAGATCCCCCACTATTATAGTTTTGCTGTCTGTTTCTTCTTGCATCTCTCTGAACCTTTCCTCTAGGAATTTCCATGCTATACCACTTGGTGCATATATGTTTAGTATTGATATTGCTTCATCATCTATGGTACCCTTTAGGAAGATATAATTTCCTTCTTTGTCTCTTTTAATTAAGTCTATCTTTGCTTTTACTTGGTCTGAGATCAGGATTGCTACCCCTGCTTTTTTTTTTTTGTTCACCTGAAGCATAATAGATTCTGCTCCAGACTTTTACCTTCACCCTGTATGTATCTCTATGTTTTAGATGTGTTTCTAGTATACAACATAATGTTGGATTCTGGTTTTTAATCCAAACTGCTATCTGCTTCTGCTTTAAGGGAGAGTTCATTCCATTCACATTCACAGTTAAAATAACTAATTCTGTATTTCCTGCCATCTTATTTATCCTAGCTTATGCTTTTCTCTTTCTTATAAAGGGGATACTATTTTGCTTTTGAAAACCACTTCCCTCAAACAATCCTTCCCCTTTAGAGCCCCACCCACCCCTTTTTCCCCTCTTTCCCTCCTGTTTCCTTATAAGTACGTCTATTATTCCCTCTGAGCCAAATCTGATGAGATGGAGATTAACCCAAGTCTCATTCCTTTCCATTTTCTCCCCTCAATCATTATAGGTTTTCTTTGCCTCTACATGTGATGTAATTTCCCTTATTTTACCTCCTTTTCCTTTTCTTCCAGTGTTATCCCTTTTCTACCTCTAATTTCTTTTTCAGTTTATCATATCATAATAATCAGAAAATCACAAAAAACATATTATAATAATCATAAAATCACAGTAATCATATCATGATAATCATACAATCACAGTAATCATATCATAATCATAATGTAATAATAGATTCATAAAATCAACCCTCATTCTATAAGTATCTATAACATAAATATAGTTCTCAAGGGTTTTTTTTTCTTGTTACCTTTTTATGTTTCTCTTGTGTTCTGTGTTTGTAGAGCAAATTTTTTGTTCAGTTCTGGTCTTTTCAGTAGAAATAGGTGAAATTCTCCTATATCATTGAATGACCATCTTCTTCCCTGGGAGATAATGCTCATTCTAGTTGGGTAACTTATTCTTGGCTGTAATCCAGGTTCCTTTGCCCTTTGGAATATCTGATTCCAGGCCCTTCGATCCTTCAAAGTAGAATCTGCTAGGTCCTGTGTGATCCTAATTGTAGCTCCCCGATATTTAAATTGTTTCTTTCTGGCTTCTTGTAATATCTTTTCCTTGGTATGATAGTTCTGGAATTTAGCCATGATATTTCTGGGGGACTTAATTTTTGGGTTTCTTTCAGGAGCTGATCGGTGGATTGTTTCAAGGAGTATTTTGCCTTCTGGGTGTAAAATATCAGGGCAGTTTTCTTTTATGATTTCCTGGAAGATAGTGTCTAGGTTCTTTTTTTCATCATGGCTTTCAGGAAGCCGTATAATCCTTAGATTCTCTCTCCTATATCTATTTTCCAGGTCAGTTGTTTTTTCCTAGGAGATATTTCATGGTTTTCTCTTTCTTTTCTAGGTCCGATGCTCATCAGGGGTTCAGTGGTTCACAATCTACCCCCCTCAAAAGGCAGACTCTCCAAACCACCTGCCCACAATCAGGACAGATTGTTCCAAGAGGCCCCCAGAAGACTCCCAGGTGTGTGAAAAGCACAAAGCTCCCACTCCTGTTCCGACTCCTGTTACAGCTCCCTGCTCCAGCTCCCTGCCCCGGTCTCCCTGCACTGCAGTCTGGGTTCAGTAGACCACCCCCCTGCCCAATTAAAACAGACCTGTTTTGAGGATCTTCCAGAGTATCTTCTTCTAGAATCATGTTGTTCTCCAGATATTGTGGATTTTTTTTGCTTCAGAATCAGTCTAGAGGCTTCATATGTTGTTGGTTTGAGGGGAGGATAGAGGAGGTTATAGAGACTCCTGTCTGATCTCCCCCACCATGGCTCCACCCCCGGAAGGAAGTCCTGAACACAATTTTTTAAAAGAAAATAATGAATATGATAATTGTGTCAGACCTCCTCTATTATCCATGATGTCTTATGTAAAAATGAAAGCTGATTCACCAATCATAAATGCATGTTCTTTCAGGACCTGAGGATATAGTTCCTGTAGGATGGCCCCACTGAATTCATTAAGGTCATTTAGGAGCTGTGTTCCTATCTTCTTCTGGTATAAATTCACTTTTAGATTTTTCTTTTGCCTTTTCTAACTCAAAGTTAATTCTTTTTTTTTTTTTTCAGAGAAAATAGAATTGACAATTATCATTATATCAGGTACCCTGAGAAGAAAAAATCTTCTCCCTTCTTTGACAATCCTCTTTCACTAATATACCTAAAATAAACACAGCACCTCCCTTTTTTACTTTCACTAGCTCTCTTTATTGATTTTCAATCATTCCTTATATTAGCGCATCTAATATTCTAACAATAACATGAGGACTGGATAGTACTGCCTCAGACAAAATGAGACTTGGAAAAGACCTTGGTATTAAAAATGTCAAGATTTCCCACTACATTCCCAGCCATTCCAACTTTCCTCTTGTTACTGGACTCAGATGACTTTGAAGGAAAAAGTGAGGTTGATGATTTTGCACAGCCCTGTATTACTTAGAGCTGATTCATTTTCAAGTCAAGACATCATTTTCTTGATATGTTTAATACCTTTGAGAATGAAGGGCATATACAAATGTGTGTGCATGTACATATATATATATATGTGCATATACATATATAGACATGCACATATATGTAGATGTATACATGCATATAATCATATATTAGGTTTCTGCATTGTGTATGTATGCATAGTATGTATTTATATGTAAATTGGTTTGTGAGTTCTCCATGCATGTCTTTTTTACACAATTCCCACATTACCCTCTCAATGAATTTGTTTTCCTTTGGGTTTTCAGAATTTCCCTACTGGGAGTTGCCAATCATTTCTAAGTTGATTTTCCCTGTAGAATAATAGTTCATGTGATCATATCTATACTTCTTCTAAACCCTTAGTCAAAATTCCATGTGATTTTAGGTCTATCTTTCCTCTCCTTTTGTATTACAAAATCTTAAGTACATGTTTATTTTTCACAAAAATTTCCATAATCTCTACTCCTAGTAACCAGTTTTTCCCTAGGAGAAGGAATCAGATGTAATATAAAATTTTATTTTGTTCATCCTGAAGAATTAAATTATTGTTTAAAAAAAGCAAAAAAAAATAAGCAGCCAGCTTAGTTGATGTCTATAGTTAGATGGCAGCTAGATGGCATTGTGACTACTGGGTAGAGCACCAGCCCTGAAATCAGGAGGACCTGAGTTCAAATTTAGTCTCAGACACTTACCACTTACTAGCTGGGTGACAGATTAGCCTCATTTCCTTGCCAAAGAAAACAAATATTTTTCTTGCAGCTAGGTGGCATAATTGATAGTGTTAGCCAAATTATTTAACTTCTGTAAACCTTAGTTAAGTCATTTGGAAAATGAGGAAAATAATATCACCTACCTTTCAAAGCTGTTTTCAGAAGCAAAGGAAATAACATTTATACAGTTATTAGCATATAGTAGGTACTGAATAAATGCCAGCTTATTATTGTTATTATAGAATTTCCCTGAAACTATTATGTCATGTCTTTGTGCCAGATGTGTGATCTATTTCTGAAAATCTTGATCTATTTCCGCATTTTATCCTTGTGGTTTCTAGTATTTTCTGATGGCAAAGTAACTTTTCTTTCTACTTCAATTCACTTTCATTCAATAGGTAGATACCAGGATTTTTTCTCTGGTTCCTCTATTCCCTCAAATGAGTACCTTTCTCAAAAATTATGCTAAACCCTTTTAAAAAAATCTAACTTTTTTGATTAAGGAATAGATGAATCTGACCAAATCTTTGGGCACATATGTATATACATTTCACACTGTGGATTTTGATACAAGCTTTTTTCTTCAATTTCAAATTATAGAGTCTTAAAAACTGAAGCATTAGAGTATATTGAAGATGAGTGGGCTAATCAACCACACTAGCAACTGCAGAGCTCAAGAAAGCTTGAGTAGTGGCCCCTATGTAAATAAATTACACTGTTGGTCTTAAGAAATCATGAGGTCTTGATCATTCTTTTAATAGATCCTAATACAGAGCAAGAACTGAAATATTTTATAAAAAAGAAGATGGAGAAGGAAAATTGACATTTTGAACTTTAACATTATTCTTTCGTGTTACTATGACAATGCAGATCTAATGACTTTTGAAAATAGCAGAGAATAAGGGTTTTTAGTTGAAGAACTGTCAGCAGCACTGGCTAAATATAGAGACTTCTTAGGGCATTCAGAGGTCCCACAGAAACTAAAAATGAAAAAAAAAGAAAAGAAAATTACATAAAATAGGCCCAACTCCAGATAATACAATCATTTCACTTGAATACTCCAAATCCTCCAAGAAATTTAGATCAACAGTAGCATCTATTTAAAACCATCAGAAAACATCATATGTAATGGGGACAAACTAGAACCATTCCCAATAAGATCAGGAGTGAAACAAAGCTGCCCATTGTCATCATTACTATTTAATATTGTATTAGAAATGTTGGCTTTGGCAGTGAGAGAAGAAAAAGAGATTAAAGGAATTAGAGTAGGTAATGAGGAAACCAAATTATCACTCTTTACAGATGACATGATGGTATACTTAGAGAACCCTAGAGACTCAACTAAAAAACTGCTGGAAACAATTCATGACTTTAGCAAAGTTGCAGGATACAAAATAAATCCACATAAATCATCAGGATTTTTATATATTGCTAACAAATTTCAGCAGCAAGAGATACAAAAAGAAATTCCATTTAAAATAACTGTTGATAGTATAAAATATTTGGGAATCTATCTGTCAAGGAATAGTCATGAACTATATGAACTAAACTACAATACACTTTCCACACAAATAAATATAGACCTAATCATTTGGAAAAACATCAAGTGCTCATGGGTAGGTTGAATGAATATAATAAAAATGACAGTACTACACAAACTAATTTACTTATTTAATGCTATATAAATCAAACCCCAAAGAAATTATTTTACAGATTTAGAAAAAACAGTAGCAAAGGTCAAGAATTTCAAGGGAATTAATGAAAAAAAAAAGGCCAATGAGGGTGGCCTTGCTGTATCAGATCTAAAACTATATTATAAAGCAGCAGTCATCAAAACCATTTGGTACTGACTAAGAAACAGAGCAGTTGATCAGTGGCATAGGATATGATCACATGACAAACCAGGAAATAACTATAGCAGTCTAGTGTTTGATAAGCCCAAAGAACCCAGCTTTTGGGATAAGTGCTCACTATTCGACAAAACTGTTGGGAAAATTGGAAACTAGTATGGAAGAAATTAGGGCTTGACCCACATCTAACACCACATACCAAGATAAGATCTAAATGGGTTCATGATTTAAATATAAAGAGTGATATTATAAGCAAATTAGAGGAACATAGTATAGTTTACCTCTCAGACCTGTGGAAAAGGAAGAAATTTGTGTCCAAAGAACAACTGGATCTCTTAATTGAACACCAAATAGATAATTTTGACTATATTAAGTTAAAAAAGTTTTTGTACAAACAAAACTAAAGCAGACAAGATTAGGAGGGAAGCAATAAATTAGGAAATCATCTTTATATTTAGGGGTTCTGATAAAGGTCTCATCTCTAAAATATATAGAGAATTGTCTCATATTTATAAGAATTCAAGTTATTCTCCAATCGATAAATGGTCAAAGGATATGAACAGACAATTTTCAGATGATGAAATTAAAACTATTTCTAGTCATATGAAAAGGTGCTTCAAATCATTATTGATCATTGAAATGCAAATTAAGACAACTCTGAGGTACCACTACACACCTGTCAGATTGGCTAAAATGACAGGAAAAGATAATGACCAATGTTGGAGGGGATGTGGGAAAACTGGGACACTAATACATTGTTGGTGGAACTGTGAACGGATCCAACCATTCTGGAGAGCAATTTGGAACTATGCTCAAAAAGTTATCAAACTGTGTATACCCTTTGACCCAGCAGTGTTTCTATTGGGCTTATATCCCAAAGAGATCTTAAAGGAAGGAAAGGGCCCCACATGTGCAAGAATGTTTGTGGCAACTCTTTTTGTAGTGGCTAGAAACTGGAAACTGAATGGATGCCCATCAATTGGAGAATGGCTGAATAAATTATGGTATATGAATGTTATGGAATATTATTTTCCTTTAAGAAGTGACCAGCAAGATGATTTCAGAGAACCCTGGAGAGACTTGCATGAACTGATGCTGAGTGAAATGAGCAGAACCAGGAGATCATTATACATGGCAACAACAAGACTATATGATTATCAATTATGATGGACATGGGTCTCTTCAACAATGAGATGATTTAAACCAATTCCAATTGTTCAGTGATGAAGAAAGCCATATACACCCAGGGAGAGGCCTATGGGATCTGAGCCTGGACCACAACATAGCATTTTCTCCCTCTCTGTTGATGTTTGCTTGCATTATGTTTTCCTTCACAGGTTTTTTTTTCTTTCCTGTACAGCAAGATAATTGTATAAATATATATACACATATTTGATTTGTCAAGTATTTTAACATAATTAACATGTATTAGACTTACTGCCATCTAGGGGAGGAGGTTAGAGGTAGGAGGGTAAAATTTGTAACAGAAAACTTTGCAAGTGTCAATGTTGAAAAATTACTTATGCATATGTTTTGCAAATAAAAAGCTTTAATAAAAAATAAATAAAAAGAAAAAAAAAGAAATTTAGAGCAAGCCACCAAATACCAGATAAAAAAAATATGGAGTACTGAGATAGATTAATAGATGTTTTATTAACCTCAGAACCTCTTGTTGAAGCTCACATATTTTTATGATTTCCACAATTATATCATATAACCCTTCCTATTGTGGCAGAGCTCATTGGATAAATGTTTCTATTCCAACATTAAACTGGAGTTAACAAGTAGAGTTACTGACATAATTAAGGTAAAATATGAGGCATGAGCTACGTAGTTATGGGTATGTATGTATGCATGTATGTATGAAGTATTGCCTCCTCCACCACCACCAACAATTTGTACCTCAAATTGCACCCAATTCTTCCCTATGTCAAGATAGATTTGTAAAATTGTATCTAAGTGTAGTTATGTTATCATTAATTGTATTCACTTATTACTTGCCTGGGACTCTTCCTTCCATTTTAATTTCTGTTTGAGCTATTGACATAGATTCACAAATTCCCAGAAAACTTCTCAATGGTGATAATTTATTGAGTACAAAGAAGAATGAGCAAAATGGGTTCCACTCTCACTCCTCAAGTGTCTATTCTCCACTAAGTCAATATTTCCTAGATAGCAGGTCTTGGTGTTTTAAGAGATTACTGTGATAAGCCAATGGTAATCACAATTCATATTACTAGTTAACTATTTTTAATTTGTAAAGCATTTACTTTATAACACCTTGTAAAGCATTTCCTCTAAGGATAGCAACAAAAGTGTTATAATAATTATTATAATTATTTTACTACTTGACAAATGAGGAATATGATCATCAGAGAAATTAAATTATTTGTTCAATGTCGCATAGCTGGGAAGTATCTAAACTAGTACTCAGACAAAGGTATTCTGAAATTACTAGAACATCCTTGAAACTACCTTAGATATGTCTCTAAATAATCTATTATATATTTCACCTGACCAAATATAACTATGAGAACTCATAGAATCATAAAATAAAAATCATGAGGACTATGGTGGATTTGGCAGGTGATGGAGAACATCACCTTGGATATATTTAACTTTACATCTCAAGACTGACCCATTCAGAATCCATGAAAGAGTACTAGAAATTAAATTCACAGGAAAGACCCACACTGGATTCTAGACACCCAGAGCTTGCCACCATTCACTCTTCCCAAAAGCATATATAATCCTAGATCTTTCTCTCTATCCTATTATGGAACCCAAAGTCTATTTTCCAGAAGAAGCCAGACTATTTTGATATATTCAGCTCACTAGTTCTTTTTTTAATATATTTATATAGTGAACTTGGTTTTTAAAAATTACTTCCAAAATACTTTTACATACATTATTTCATTACCTTGACAATAGAGCTTCTTACTTGTTCTTCCTACCACAAATCTCTTCATTTTCCAATATAAGATAACTAAATTGGCACTTTTATACTCATTTTACAGATTAGAAACCTAAGGCTTGTCCCGCTTACATTATCACTTGTGGGGGGAAATTAATAAGAAAAATGTCTCTTGACTCTTGGTTTTATGAACTTTTACCTGTACCATTCTGCCTTAGATTAAATCTTTGTATAGCAAAACTTTTTGTCTGTCTAAAGTAAGAATGGGAAATATGAGGAAGTAAAGCATCTAGGTTAAAACATCAGGAAATGGACTTTATATTTCTTTTATGTACTTATAATAATTTAAGCTAAGGGCTAACAAAGTGTTACCAAGGGTACCTATATTATGTTCTTTAATTAACAGACAATACACATTTCTAATAAATATATCATTTTACTTGCAAGGGCCATTAAAAGTGTTAAAAGTAATAGGAAAATTCTTCTTTATGATATTATATGTTTTGTTATTTTACTCAGCAAATTCTCTCTATAGATTGTGTAAATGGGCAATCCATCTCTAAAAGATCAAATAATGCAATTTATTGCCAGTTGTCTGGATGAATGAATTCTAGACAGTGATTCTAGTTGAGCCTTAAGAAGAAGCCATCATATCTATTATCACAACTAATAATTATCATAATTATTTTCAGTACTTTTTCTTGCTAATGTATTTTCTCTAACATTACTTGACTGTAATACACAATAACACCTGATTTCCTTTAGCTGCTGAAGTGGGAAAGCCACACTATAGTTAAAGAAGTCATTTCTCCTGTCTTGGCATCAATTTCTTATCATTGAAATCATTGGTTTTTGTTGAATTATTTTATTTTTAGTGCCTGTTTCATTTTTAACCTCCCACATACCATGATCTTACATTCTATTCTTAATGGCCATTCCAGTTCTGAAATTTTATATTCTAAGTGTCCTTCAATCCATAACCATCTACATCAATGGTTTCCAATTTAATGAACCCAGGCCCCTGGGAGAGAGCCTGATTACAAAGGATCCATGTATATTTATTTTGATTTGGTAGACTATAATTTATGTTTTGTACTACAAGAATTGTCATTTTCAAATGCATACATATGTTATCATAATTAAAATATAATCTTCTTCAAGAATTGCTGAATTTGTAATATCTTGTCATAATAAATATTTGTTTTAAAAAGATTTTAATAGGGTAATTACACTTATTTGGGAAAATCTATTAAAAATACATGAGAGAAAGGTCCTCACATTCAAAAAGGTTAAATGTTTTCACCTTTACTGGCTTAAATTACACTTCTAATATTCCATTTTTAACAGCTTTAACATCAACTTTCAATTTTCTAACATTGTAAACATTGTGACAGTGGAATAATGTTTTTGGAGAAAGTGATAATGTTCAGATCCTATCTCTTCTTTTTACTAATTGTCCAACTTTGCTCTCTATTTCCTCACATAAAATGGATAGGGAAGGACTAAAAAGTCTCTAAAGCAGGGATACTAATTTTTTTTTTAACTAGGTGAGTTTATTTTTTTTCTGTTCTTATTATTTAGTATTTTATTTTCCCCAGCTACATGTAAAAACAATTTTAACATTCATTTAAAAAACTTTGAGTTCTGGATTATTCTTCTTATTGATGCAAGCAATTTAATGTAGATTTTACACATGTAATCATAATGTCAATGATAGTCATGTTGTGAAAGAAACAAAGACCAAAAACTCCCCTCCAAAAATAAAATTTTAAAAAAGTATGGTTTAATATGAATGCAGATATCAGTTCCTTCTCTGAGTAAGGACAGCATATTTCATAATAACTTCTTCAGAATTATTTTGGAGCACTGTTTATGACTTTTTTAAGTCATATAATTCAAAGCTGATCATCATACAATGTTGCTGTTTGTACATAGTACATTTCACTTTGCATCACCTCATGGAAGTTTTTTCCAGGTTTTTCTGAGAACATCATGCTCATCATTTTTTTTTTATGGCACAATAATATTCCATCATAATCACATACTACAATTATTCAGCAATTCCCTATTTGATGGTTTATCTCCTTGAATTCCAATTGTTTGCCCTCAGAAAACAATTGCTATAAATGTATCTGGGGGAAATATAAGTCCTTTTATTTTTTTATCTCTTCTTGGATACAGGGCTATCAGTGATATTCCTAGGTCACAAAATAGGCATGGTTTTATAGGCATTGGGTATAGTTCCAAATTGTTCTACAGAAAGGTTGAAATCTCTTCACAACTTAAGGTAAGAATTCTTACACTTGCTCCATGACACTTTTCCTAACTATTCCAGGAACAAATAATTTCTTTCTCATTTCTTACATTTCTCCAATATAATGCTTTTGCCACACGATTTAGTACTAGGTTATATTCTGTCCTGTATTTAGTATCTAGAACAGTGACTGGCACATAGTAGGCACATAATAAAAACTTTTTGATGGTTTCATAATTTAGTCCACCCACTAATTTTCTCTTTCCAACTAGATTGTAAGGGACCTAAGGTCAAGTCTTTGAGAAACTGAAAAATATAATATAAAGCTAAAAAAACTATATTGAAGAGTTAGAATCAGAATACATGGGTTCAAGTCTCAACTCTTCTACGTAAAAATTTTGTAATCCAGACCATACCATTTTCCCTTTCATTTATCTCATCTGTTCATGGTGGAAATTTTTATGCTAGCTACCTTGCTATCATACATGAAGAAAGTTTTTGGAAACCTTAAAACACTATAGAAGCTTATATCCCAAAGATATCTTAAAGGAAGGAAAGGGACCCACATGTGCAAGAATGTTTGTGGCAGCCCTTTTTGTAATGGCTAGAAACTGGAAGCTGAATAGAAGCCCATCAATTGGAGAATGGCTGAATAAATTATGGTATATGAATGTTATGAAATATTATTGCTCTATTAGAAATGACCAGCAGGATGATTTCAGAGAGGCCTGGAGAGACTTACATGAACTGATGCTGAGTGAAATGAGCAGAACCAGGAGATCATTATACACGGCAACAACAAGACTATATGATGATCAATTCTGATGGACATGGCTCTCTTCAACAATGAAATGTTTCAAACCAGTTCCAATTGTTCAGTGAAGAAAGCCATATACACCCAGAGAGAGGGATGTGAAATGTGGACCACAACATAACATTTTCATGCTCTCTATTGATGTTTGCTTGCATTTTGTTTCCTTTCTCAGATATTTTTTCTTGTAGACACGATTTGTCTTGCACAGCAAGTGTGGAAATATGTATATTTATATTGATTTGTCATTAACATAATTAACATGTAGTGGACTTCCTGCCATCTAGGGGAGGGCTGGGAAGTAGGGGGGGAAATTTGTAACAGAAAGCTTTGTAAGGGTCAATGTTGAAGAATTACCCATACATATATTTTGCAATTAAAAAGCTTTAATGAAATGCATTAAAAAACACTATAAAAATGTCGGGTGTTTTGTTGAATTTCTCAAAATAGTACAGGAATGAGCTTATAATAGGTTCTAGATTATTGTATTCCTTCCCTAGAGTGTCTATCAATATAAATTACCTATTAAGACTTTTTCCCCCTGACAGCCTAACCTAGTTCTGAGTGAGGCACTCTTCTGCTTTCCCCAAGCACATTTGAGAAATTGAATAAACTTGAAGTATACCCATTGCTGAAGTGTATAGCTCAATTTCTGCTCTCACCAAGTAATTGAAAACTGTCACCGGGGGGGAAATGGAAGTGTGGTGGCAAAGGAGTTGGAATAGCTTTGAGTTTGTCAAACTGTATCTTGAGGTTTTGAAAACTAGTTTCTGGTGAACTTTTCCCCTCCCCTCTTATAAGTTTTCTGCTATTTACCAGCCCCTTTGGGAATTGGACTGGCTGTTTTGTTACTGAAATGCATTGTCTTGACTTCCCTTTTTCTTTCTCCTCTATGTTGGGGGAAAAAATGATTCCGGAGTCAGAGCTGAGGAATCTGGTCTAATCTGAAATTCCCAACACAACAATAATGTGTTTCTAAGCACAAAGGCAGGAGAATTTTATATCTAATAACAGCCCACAGTATCGATTTCATTATTTTTCTTCCTAATTTTCTTCTGGGTACAGCCCTGCTGATGAAGATGATTGAAACTATGTCAGTTAGAAGGAATAGGGGATGCTGAGAGTACTGCAGGTGACAGAGAGGTACAAGCTAGCAAGCATTGGTATTATAAACTAGCAGTCAACCCTATGTCCCACATACTTACATATGTCATATTTGCAAACCTGTACATAGGGTATATATTCAATAGAAAACACAAGAGGGAACACACAGTACCTTATATATAATAGATACTTGTAAATATATGCTAATTTTGATGATCATGATGATGACAATAATCATGATTCCCATCATCATTATTATTACTATTCTATTGCTGAAATTGACCTGGTCACAGGTCAAAGCATAACCATAAGTAACAAGCACACTCTGAAGTCTGACTAAATGAACTAGGATCAATATCAGCAATTCATACTAACAAGAAGGTATAGACAGATGCATAGTTATATAGGCAGAAAGTCACTGAATGCTGGATTTAAATGGATCTTGGCAAGGTTGTAACATAGAATTTAGAGCCCATAGATCCTCCAGTCCAGGAGTTCTTAACTTTCTTTTTGTGATCAATTCCTCTGGAAGTCTTTTGAAAACTATAGGCTCTTTATAATGGTGATATTATATGTATAACATAAAATAGAGAGGATTACAAATAAAACAAATTATATTGACATAGTTAACAACACACACACACAAGCACACATGCACACACACACAAACACACAACTTATGGAGCCTAGACTAAGAAGCTTCTAGTATAGGCCAATACTCTCATTTTTGGGTGAAGAAACTGAGGCTTGGAAAAATAATGTAATTTATCCAACAAGTAGGTAAAAAGATCCATATAAAGAGACTTAAACCAAAGATCACAGCTAGAAAGAAATATAAAGGACAAAATGGGAAAGCATAGTGGAAATGTCCAAATTGAAAGACTGGAAACAATAAAAATAAGTGTGACTGTCAATGCCATAATAGAGCTTTTTTATGGCCCTATTTTAAGTACCTTTATCTATAATGTGGGAAGATAAGGCATATGATAGTAATACAATTGAATGATAAAGAACTAATATGACAAAGAAAGGTGGCTAGATGCCCTAAATATTTATTGCCAAAGTTTGGTGTTACTTATGCAAATCTATCTATCTATCTATTTATCATTTGTCAGTCTATCTATCCATAATGATTTTTATTTAACCACAGTCCCATATCAAAGAAAAATATATTAAGACAAGGCAACTAACATAGTGAAAAAATTTAATGATGCATGCTATATTTCTCCTGTGTGGTTCTTATTTAACTTGAAAGAAAGAAGGTTTCTTTCCTTATAAAGAAATTAATCTCTACAATTAACTAGTGTATAGATACATATACACATATATGTAGTAGTATGTATATGTATATCTTTTAAAATAGTTTCAAAATGTGCAAGCAGAGCCACACAATTATTTATCACTTCACCCAATAATTTCAATACTAGAACTATAAGTTAAGGGAAGAAGAAGAGAGAGCTAACTTCATCAAATACTTATATCAACTTTCTCCTAATAGCAGAAATGTGGAAATAGCCTATATGTACAAAGACTTGGCAAAGACTAAACAAATCATGTTGTATAAATGCTATGGAATATTATTGCCCCATGACAAATGACAAATATGAAGAATACAAAGAAATATGGTGACATATACGAACCAGTGCAGACTGAAGAAAACTGAATGAAAATAATATTGCCTACTCAATACAACCTTGTAAAATGAACATGAGTAATAAGAACAACAAACTAACAAAACTCAGAGAAGAAAAAAAGATTATGAAAAGATAGTGAAGCGAATGGAACATATTATTTTTGTCACTTGAGCAAAGCTAATGTACAGAATTTTAAATAAATTATAGATAATTTTAAATGTGAATATTTTATTATTTTTGTTTTATTTTAAATGTGCTTTTCTTGATTGATACTGTTAGAATAAAAGAAATGAAGCTTGTCAATAGTACAAAATACTTTATATACAAAGGAGGTAAATTTTACTTTTAATACTTAGTGAAGAAAGGGATAGAGAGAGAAGATAATCTCTCATATTTGTTGGAGAGTAGAACAGAAATCCACCCCCCGCACACACACACACACATGTAATTCTACTATAAAATCTGATCATGATATGGTTTCTTTTTTATCATATATTTATTTATTTTCTTCTTTTTATAAAAGTTTTTTAATTTTAAAAAAATATGCATGAATACTTTTTCAAAATTGACCCTTGCAAAATGTTGTATTCTAATTTTTCTCCACTTTCCCCCTACCCCCTCCTGTAGATGTCAAGTAATCCAATATATATTAAACATGTTAAAATATTTGTTAAATCCAATATTTATATAATTATCTTGCTGCAAAAGAAAAATAAAATCAAAAAATGAAAAAAAAATGAGAAAGAAAATGAAATGGAAACAAATAACAAAAAAAAGAGTGAAAATGATACTTGTGATTCACAAAGTTACCATAGTCCTCTCTCTGGGTGTAGATGGGTCTCTGCATCACAAGATCATTGGAATTGGCCTGGATCATCTCATAACTGAAAAGATCCACATCCATCAGAATTGATTATCATATAATCTTGTTATTGCCAAATACAATGATCTCCTGGTTCTGCTAATTTCACTTAGCATCAGTTCATATAAATCTCTCTATGCCTCTCTGAAATCATCCTGCTAATCATTTATTACGGAAAAATAATATCCCATAACATTCATATAAAAACTTATTTAGCCATTTTCCAACTGATGGGCATCTACTCAGTTTCTAGTTTCTTGCCACTACAAAAAGGGCTACCACAAACATTTTTGCACATGCAAGGGACTCGTGCGAGTCCCTTTCTGTCCTTTAAGATCTCTTTGGGATATAAGCCCAGTAGAAACACTGCTGGATCAAAGGGTATGCACACTTTGATAGCCTTTTTGGCATAGTTTCAAATTGCTTTCCAGAATGGTTGAATCAGTTCACCAACTCCACCAACAATGCATTAGTGTTCCAGTTTTCCCACATCCCCTCCAACATTCATCATCTTTTTCTGTCATCTTAGCCAATCTGATAGCTGTGTAGTGGTACCTCAGAGTTGAATTAATTTGTATTTCTCTGATCAATAGGGATTTAGAACACCTTTTCAAAAGAATAGAGATGATTTCAATTTCTTTAATGGAAAAATGTCTGTTCATACCATTTGACCATTTATCAGTTAGAGAATGGCTTGAAATATTATAAATTTGAGTCAATTCTCTTTTTATTTTAGAAACGAGCCCTTTAGCAGAACCTTTGAATGCAAAAAAAGATTGTCCCAGTTTATTGCTTCTCTTCTAATCTTGTCTACAATTGTTTTGATTGTAAAAAAGTTTTTTAACTTAATATAATCAAAATCATCTAGTTTGTGTTCAATAATGAACAGCTGTTCTTTGGTCACAAATAATTTCCTTTTCCACATATCTGAGAGGTAAACTATACTATGTTCTTCTAATTTGTTTAAAATATCACTCTTTCTGTCTAAATCATGAATCCATTTCAACCTTATCTTGGTATAGGGTGTTAGTTGTGGGTCAGTGCCTAGTTTCTGACACAACTGTTTCCAATTTTCACAACAGCTTTAGTCAAAGAGTGAATTTTTAATCCCCAAAACTAGGGTCTTAATTTTTGACAAGTCATAGATTACTGTAGTCATTGATTATTTTGTCCCGTTAACCGAACCTGTTCCATTGATTGACTACTCTATTTCTTAGCCAGTATCAAATGGTTTTGGTGATCACTGCTTTGAAATATAGTTTTAGAGGCGACAGAGACAAGATGGCGAACTGCAGACACGTTCTCTGTGAGCTACTGAGACCTTCCCTCAGACCCAGACAAATTGAGCATCCGAACAGGAGTGAGGGCTCCACCAAACACTTGGAATACAACACACTTCTATCAACAATCTATTTAAAAAAAACTCTGGAGAAGGTTAGCCTCAGGGGAATAGGCCACTGGTCACGATCAGATGCCAGCTGGGGTGGAGCTGCGATATAGGGGCAGATTTTAGGCACCCAGGAAGCCCCTGGGAGATGCCTGAGCCACTTTGCTCTGCTTGTGGTCAGGTGCTTTGACAGATCTGCCTTTGGTAAAGGGTGGATTGAGAGCAGCTAAAAATGTGGTCCTAGTGCGGATTTAGCTGCCCAGCCTCAGACCGGAAGTCAACTTGGCAAACTGCCCCAGTGAAAATAGAAACTGCTGCAGTATTCCCTGTTCGTGACTGATACTTCAACTCAAAAGCATGAGCAAGAAGAAGAAGAGAGCTCTCACCATAGACAGCTTTTATGGAGAAAAAGTAGAGAAGTCGCCAGATCCTGAGATTCTGAAAACAATCCCAGATGAAGGCACAAAGGTGGACTTAAGTGGGTCTCCCTTCCAGAAGGCTTACCTAGAAGATTTCATAAAGAATCTCAAAAGAGAGTTAGAAGAAGAATGGGGAAATAAATTGAAATCAGGACAACAGAAATATCAAAAACTGGAAAACAGAACTGGTGAATTGGAAAAAGAAAACAATTCATTGAAAAACAAAATTGGTGAATTGGAAAAAAATCACCAATTCACTGGAAAATAAAAATGGTGAATTGGAAAAAGACAACAATTCACTGAAAAATAAAATTGGCAAAATGGAAAAAGAATGCATTGAATCAAAAAATTCAATTGGCCAGCTACAAAAGGAGCTAAAAAAGATAACTGAAGGAAATAATACTTTAAAAATTAAAATTAAACAAATAGAAGTAAATGACTCAATAAGACTTCAAGAATCAGTCAAACAAAAAACAAAAAAAATGAAAAAATAGAAGAAAACATGAACTATCTCCTAGGAAAAACAACTGACTTGGAAAACAGATCCAGGAGAGACAATCTAAGGATTATCAGACTCCCTGAAAGCCACAATGAAAAAAGAACCTTGATGCTATCTTCCAAGAAATCATGAAAGAGAATTGCACTGATATTTTAGAATCAGAAGGCAAAATTGGCATTGAAAGAATTCACTGATTACCTGCTGAAAGAGACCCCAAAAATAAAACCCCAAGGAATATTGTGGCCAAATTTCAGGACTATCGCACCAAGGAAAAGATATTGCAAGCAGCTAGAAAGAAACAGTTCAACTACTGAGGAACTGTAATAAGAATTACACAAAATCTGTCAGCTTCCACATTAAAGGATCGTAGGGCCTGGAATCAGATATTCCAGAAGGCAAAAGAACTTGGATTACAGACAAGAATAACCTATCCAGCTAGAATGAGCATCATCTTCCAGGGAAGAATATGGTCATTCAATGATACACGAAAATTCCACCTATTTCTAGTGAAAACACCAGATCTGAACAAAAAAATTGAGCTCCAAATACAGAACTTAAGAGAAGCATAACAAGGTAAAAAGGAAAGAACTCTTGAGACCTATATTTCTACTACAGATATCCTTACAGAATGGGAGTATAATTTGATTTTACTTTGATAATAATGGAAAATAAATTAGAGGGGAAAGGGATATCATACTGGAAAAAAGGGGGAAACGAGGTAAAATACAGTAAAAAAAAGTAGGTAAAATAAGGTAAAATCTCATGAAGAGACATAGAACATCTAATATAATTGAGGGAAAGAAGGGGGGGGCAATGAGTGTTGTGTAAACTTTACTCTCATTAAATTGGATTCTAAGATAGTATATCAGACACATTTGGCTTCAAAGAAAGGCCTGACCCTCCTTGTGGGAAGGTGGAAGGGAAAGGAGGAAATGAAAAAGGATAAAATAATAGAAGGATTAGGGGAAAGGTATAAAGGGGAGGGAGGGAGTCTAAAGGGGGGATCACTATTGGTGGGAGGTGGTCATCAAAATTAAAGTACTGGGGAGGGGGGAAGGCAGAGAGGGGGAAGGGAAGAGAAAATCATAACTCTGGGTAAATAAGATGGGAGGGAATACAGATATAGTTATTTTAATTTTGAATGTGAATGGGATGAACTCTCCCATAAAATGGAAGCTGGTAGCAGACTGGATTAAAAGCCAAAATCGTACAATATGTTGTTTACAAGAAACACATGTAAAACATAGAGATACATACAGAGTGAAGGTAAAGGGCTGGAGCAGAATCTTTTATGCTTCAGGTGAACAAAGAAAGGCAGGGGTAGCAATCCTTATCTCGGATCAAGTAAAAACAAAAATAGATCTAATTAAAAGAGATAAGGAAGGAAACTATATTTTACTAAAGGGTACCATAGACAATGAAGCAGTATCAATACTAAACATATATGCACCAACTGGTATAGTATCCAAATTCCTAGAGGAGAAACTAACAGAGATGATAAATCAAATCACAAAATAAATAAGAAAGAAGTTAGGGAGGTAAACAAGAGGCTAGAAAAGTTAGGTATGATAGATCTCTGGAGGAAATTGAATGGTGATAGAAGAGAGTATACTTTTTTCTCAGGGGTTCGTGGAACTTATAGGAAAATTGATCATGTGTTAGGGCATAAAAACCTCAAAATCAAATGTAGAAAAGCAGAAATAGTAAATGCATTCTTCTCAGATCATGATGCAATAAAACCCACATGTAATATAAGGCCAGGAGAAAATAGACCACAAGTTATTTGGAAATTAAATAATCTAATCTTGAAGAATGAATGGGTGAAAGAGGAAATCATAGACACAACTGATAATTTCATCCAGGAGAATGACAATAATGAGACAACATAACAAAATTTGTGGGACACAGCTAAAGCAGTTATTAGGGGTAATTGTATATCTCTAGATGCTTACTTGCATAAAACAGAGAATGAGAAGATCAATGAACTGGGCTTACAATTAAAAAAGCTAGGAAAAGACCAAATTAAAACCCTCAATTAAATACCAAATTGGAAATTCTGAAAATTAACAGACAGATCAATAAAATTGAAAATAAGAAAACTATCTAATTAATAAATAAAACTAAGAGTTGGTTTTATGAAAAAACCGACAAAATAAATAAGCCTTTAGTTAATTTGATTAGAAAAAGGAAAGAGGACAATCAAATTGTTAGTCTCAAAAATGATAAGGGAGAACTTTCCTCCAATGAAGAGGAAATTAGAGTAATAATTAGGAGTTTCTTTGCCCAACTTTATGCCAATAAATTTGATAATGTAAATGAAATGGAGGAATATCTACAAAAATATAGATTGCCCAGATTAACAGAAGAGGAAATAAATTATTTAAATAGCCCTATTTCGGGAAAAAGAAATAGAACAAGCTATTAATCAACTCCCTAAGAAAAACTCTCCAGGGCCAGATGGCTTTACATGTGAATTTTACCAAATATTCAAAGAACAATTAATCCCAATACTATATAAACTATTTGAAAAAATATGGAAAGAAGATGTACTACTAAATTCCTTCTATGACACAGATATGGTGATGATAGCTAAACTAGGTAGGGAGAAAACTGAGAAAGAAAACTATAGACCCATTTCCCTAATGAATATTGATGCAAAAATTTTAAATAAGATTCTAGCAACGAGATTACAGAAAGTCTTCCCCAAGATAATACACCATGACCAAGTAGGATTTATACCAGGAATGCAGGGTTGGTTCAATACATGGAAAAGTATTAGCAGAATCAATTATATTAACAACAAAATTAATAAAAACCATATGATTATCTCAATAGATGAAGAAAAAGTCTTTGATAAAATCCAACACCCATTCCTATCAAAAATACTGGAGAGCATAGGAATAAATGGGCTTTTCCTTAAAATGATCAGTAGCATCTACTTTAAAAGTTCAGCAAGCATCATATGTAATGGAGTCAAACTAGAACCATTCCCAATAAGATCAGGAGTGAAACAAGGCTGCCCACTGTCACCATTGTTATTTAATATTGTCTTAGAAATGTTAGCTTTGGCAGTAAGAGAAGAAAAAGAGATTAAAGGAATTAGAGTAGGTAATGAGGAAACCAAATTATCACTCTTTGCAGATGACATGGATATACGTAGAGAGCCCTAAAGACTCAACTAAAAACCTACTAGAAACAATTCACATCTTTAGCAAAGTTTCAGGATACAAAATAAATCCACATAATTCATCAGCATTTTTATATATTACCAATAAAGTTCAGCAGCAAGAGATACAAAGAGAAATTCCATTCAAAATAACTGTTGATAGTATAAAATATTTGAGTATTTATCTGCCAAGGGAAAGTCAGGAACTATATGAACTAAACTACAAAACACTTTTCACACAAATAAAATGAGACCTAGTCAATTGGAAAAACATTAAGTGCTCATGAGTAGGCCAAGAGAATATAATAAAAATGACAATACTACCCAAACTAATTTACTTATTTAGTGCCATACCAATCAAACTCCAAGAAATTATCTTACAGATATAGAAAAAATAATAGCAAAATTCATTTGGAAGAACAAAAGTTCAAGAGTTTCAAGAGAATTAATGAAAAAAAGGCTTATGATGGTGGACTTCCTGTACCAGATCTAAAGTATATTACAAAGCAGCAGTCATCAAAACCATTTGGTACTGGCTAAGAAATAGAGTAGCCAATCAGTGGAATAGGATATAATCACAAGACAAACTAGGCAATAACTATAGCAATTTAGTGTTTGATAAAACCAAAGACCCCAGCTTCTGGGATAAGTACTCACTATTCGACAAGAACTGCTGGGAAAATTGGAAACTAGTGTGGAAGAAATTAGGGCGTGACGCACATCTAACACCACATACCAAGATAAGATCTAAATAGGTTCATGATCTGGAAATAAAGAGTGACACTATAAGTAAATTAGAGTAACGTAATATAGTTTACCTCTCAGGCCTATGGAGATGGAATAAATTTCTGTCCAAAGAAGAACTGGAACTCTTAATTTAAAACCAGATAGATAACTTTGACTATATTAAGTTAAAAAGTTTTTGTACAAACAAAACCAATGCAGTCAAGATTAGGAGGGAAGCAATAAATTGGGAAATCATCTTTACATTTAAGGGTTCTGATAAAGGTCTCATCTCTAAAATATATAGAGAATTGTCTCATATTTATAAAAATTCAATCCATTCTCCAGTTCATAAATGGTCAAAGGATATGAACAGACAATTTTCAGAGGATGATATTAAAACTATTTGTAGTCATATGAAAAGGTGCTCTAAAGCACTATTGATCAGAGAAATGCAAATCAAGACAACCCTGAGGTACCACTACACACCTGTCAGATTGGCTAAAATGACAGGAAAAGTTAATAATGAATGTTGGAGGGGATGTGGGAAGGCTCGAACACTGATACATTGTTGGTGGAGCTGTGAACGGATCCAGCCATTCTGAAGAGAAATTTGGAACTATGCTCAAAAAGTTATCAAACTGTGCATACTGTTTGACCCAGCAGCATTTCCATTGGGCTTATATCCCAAAGAAATCATAAAGGAAGGAAAGGGCCCCACATGTACAAGAATGTTTGTGGCAGCCCTTTTTGTAGTGGCTAGAAACTGGAACCTGAATAGATGCCCTTCAATTGGAGAATGGCTGAACAAATTATGGTATATAAATATTATGGAATATTACTGTTCTGTAAGAAATGACCAGCAGGACGATTTCAGAGAGGCCTGGAGAGACTTGCATGAACTCATGCTGAGTGAAATGAGCAGAACCAGGAGATCATTATACACGGCAACAACAAGACTATATGACGATCAATTCTGATGGACATGGCTCTCTTCAACAATGAAATGTTTCAAACCACTTCCAATTTTTCACTGAAGAAAGCCATATGCACCCAGAGAGAGGGATGTGAAATGTGGACCATAACATAACATTCTCATACTCTTGATTGATTTTTGCTTACATTGTGTTTCCTTTATCTGATGTCTTCTGTGTAGATACGATTTTTCTTGCACAACAATGATGTTTGGAAATATGTATACATATATTCAATTTGCCAAATATTTTAACATGATTAACATGTAGTGGATATCCTGCCATCTAGGGAAGGGGTGGGGAGTTGGGGGGAAAAATCTGTAACAGAAAGCTATGTAAGGATTAATGTTGAAGAATTATCCATACATATGTTTTGCAAATAAAATAAAATAATAATAATAATAATAATAATAATAATAAATTTTTAAAAAAGAAATATAGTTTTAGATCTGGCACACCTAAGCCACCTTCATTGCCATTTTTTCATCAATTCTCTTTAAGTTCTTGATCTTTTGTTCTTCCAAATGAACTTTGTTATGATTTTTTTTATAGATTTGTAAAATAGTTTCTTGGCAGTTTGGTGTAGTATGGAATAAGTAGATTAATTTAGGTAGTATTGCCATTTTTATTAAATTCACTCAGACTATCCATAACCATTCAATATATTTCCAATTGATTAGTTCTGATTTTGTTTGTGTAGAAAGTATTCTTTAGTTGTTTTCATATAGTTCCTGATTTTGTCAAATATTTTATATTATTGACAGTTATTTTAAATGGAATTACTTTTTGCATCTCTTTCTGTTGGACTTTGTGGATAATATGTAAAAATGCTGATGATTTATATGGATTTATTTTGCATCCTGCAACTTTGCAACAGTTATGAATTATTTCTAGTAGTTTTTTAGTTGATTCTCTAGGGTTCTCTAAGAAGATGAGCATATCATCTGCAAAGAATATTTCTCAATACCTATTCTAATCCCTTTAATCTTTTTTTTTTCTTCTCTTACTGCCAAAGATAACATTTCTAATGCAATATTGAATAGTAATTGTAATAGTGAGTACCCCCGTTTCACCCCTGATTTTATTGGAAATGGTTCTAGTTGGTCCCCATTACATATGATGCATGTTGATGGTTTTAAATAGGTGCTACTGATCATTTTAAGGGCAATTCTGTTTGTTCCCATATTCTCTAGTTTTTAATAGCAATGGGTTTTGGATTTTATCAAATGCTTTTTCCGCATCTGTTGATTTAGTCATATGACTTTTGTTAGTTTAGTTATTGATATAGTCAATTATGCTAATAGTTTTCTTATCATTTTACCAGTCATGCATTCCTACCATAAACCCTATTTAGTTGTGATGTATTTTCCTGGGGGTGGCTTTCTGTAATCTCTTTGCTAATATTTTAATATTTTTGCCTGCATCAATATTCATTAGGGAATTCATCCATAATTTTGTTTCTCTGTTTTCATCCTACCTGGTTTAGCTATCAGCACCATATCTGTTTCATAAAATAAATTTGATAGGAGTGCTTTTTCTTTATTTTTTTCTAATAGTTTCCATAGTAGTGGAATTAATTTTTCTTTAAATATTTGGCAAAATTCACATGTAAATCCATCTGACCCTAAAGATTTTTTCTTAGGGAGTTGATTAACACCTTGTTATTTTTCTTTTTCTAAAATAGAACCAATTAAATTATTTCCTCTTATGTTAATCTGGGTAATCTATATTTTTGTAGGTATTCCTTCATTCTACTTAGATTATCAAATTTATTGACATATAGTTGGGCAAAATGGCTCCTAATTATTTTCTAATTTCCTCTTTATTGGTGGAAACTTCTCCTTTTTCATTTTTGAGACTACCAGCTTGATTTTTTTCTTTCCTTTTTCTAATCAAATTAACTAAAGGTTTAACTATTGTGTTTTTTTTTTCATGAAACTAACTCTTCATTTTATTTATTAATTCAATAATTTTCTTACTTTCAATTTTATTAATCTCCACTTTTAATAATTTCAAATTAGGTAGTAAATTGAGATTTTTAAATTTGTTCTATTTCTATCTTTTTTAATGTAAGCTCAATTCACTGATCTTCTCTTTCTCTATTTTATGCAAGTAAGCATCTAGAAATATAAAATTTCCCCTTATAAACACTTTAGCTACATCCCACAAATTTTGGTATGTTGTCTCATTATTGTCATTCTCTTGGATGAAGTTACTGATTTGTTATTTCATTCACTCATTCTTTAGGATTAGATTATTTATTTTCTATTCAATCTTTGATCTATTTTTTCCCTGGCCTTTTATTGCATATAATTTTATTGCATCATGATTTGAGAAAAATGCATTTATTATTTCTGCCTTTCTGCATTTGATTTTGAAGTCAATTTTTGTAAAGGTTCAACGTACTGCCTTTCTGTCTCCATTCAGTTTTCTCCAAAGATCTATTTCCCTATTTTTTTTTTTTTAAAAAAATCTATTTACTTCCTTAACTTCTTTTTTATTTTATTTTGTTTTGTGATTTGTCTGGTTTTATGAGAGAAAAGTTGAGAACCCCCACTGGTATAGTTTTGATGTCTAATTCTTTTTGCAACTCTCTTAATTTTTCTCAGAATTTGGATGCTATACCACTTGGTGCATATATGTTTAGTATTTATATTACTCCATTATCTATGATACTTTTAGTAGTCCTTCCTTATTTCTTTTAATTAGGTCTGTTTTTGCTTTTGCTTGATTTGAGATCAGGATTGCTACTTTTTCTTTTTTTTTTTTTTTAAGTCACATGAAGCATAATAGATTTCTGCTCCAACCTTTTACCTTTATTCTAAATGTATCACTCTGCTTTCAATTAGTTTCATATAAACAATTAATTGTAGGATTCTGGCTTTTAATCCAGTCTGTTACCCACTTTTGTTTTATGGGAGAGTTCATCCCATTCACATTCACAGATAAAACTACTAACACTCTATTTCTTGCCATCTTGTTTAATCCCCCACTTATATTTTTCTCTTCCCTTTCCCTCTTTTCCTCTTCTCCAGTATTTTTTCGCTGATCGCCCCCTTCCTCAAATAGCCTTCCCCTTTTGCAGCCCCTCCCCCTTTCTCATAACTTTTCCCTTCTTCTTCTGTTCCCTCTTCTATCAGCCTTTCCCCCTTCCTACCTACTTTCCTATGGGATAAAAAACTGTCTCTATGAAGCTAAATGTGTAGGATATTCACTCTTTGAGTAAAATCTGATGAAACTAAGTTTAACACAATGCTAATTCCCCTCCCCACTTTCCTTCAATTACAATAGAATTTTTGTTTCCTCGTGAAATGCAATTTACCTCATTTAACTCCATTTTTTCTCTTCTTCCAATAGAATCACCTTTCCTCCTGTAGTTTCTTTTTTTAATCATCACAGTAAACTCAAATTATATCTGGGCTCTCTAAGTATACTCATAACGGAGATACAGGTCTCAAGAGTTAAGCATGTCATCTTCCCATGTAGGGATATAAACTTTTTATCTTTTAAAAGAAAGTTATTTTTTCTTTCCTTTTTATTTTTTATGATTCTCTTGAGTTTCTTATTTGAAGATCAAATTTTCTATTCTGTTCTGGTCTTTTCATCAAAATTTGATGACATTCATCTTTCATTGAACATCCATCTTTTCCCCTGAAAAAATAATGCTCAATTTTGTTAGATAATTGATCCTTGCTGCAATCCAAGTTCCTTTGCCTTTCAGAAAATCAGATTCCAGGCTCTTTAATCTTTTAAAGTGGAAGCTGCTAGATTGTGGGTAATTTTGAATGCGGCTTCTTGATATTTGAATTGTTTCTTCTGGCTGGTTGCAATATTTTCTCCTTGATTTGATAATTCTGAAATTTAGCTAGATTGTTCCTTGGGGTTTTCATTTTGGGGTGTCTTTCAGTAGATGTTTGGTTAATTCTTTCAATGGCTATTTTACCTTATGATTTTAGGACATCCAGGCAGTTTTCTTTGATGATTTCCTGAATGATGATGTCTAGTTCATTTTTCATCACGGTTTTCAAGAAGTCCAATAATCATTAAATTGTCTCTCCTGGATTTCTTTTCCAGGTCAGTTGCTTTTTCAAGGAGGTATTTTACATTTTCTTCTATTTTTTTTCATTTTTTTGGTTTTGTTTGACTGATTCTTGAAGTCTCATTGAGTCATTCACTTCCATTTGTTCAATTCTAATTTTTAGTGAATTATTTTCTTCAGTTAGTTTTTTTTTAAATATCCTTTTGCATTTGACCAACTGTGTTTTGTTCATTTATTTTTTCCATTTCACAAATTCTGTTTTTTTAGTGAATTAGTTTCATTTTCATATCTATTTTTATAAGGAGTTGTATGCTTTTTCCCATTCATCAAATCTATTTTTAGGAGTTTTCTTCAGATAATTTCTGGTTTTCCTGATCCACACTCTCCTGCAAAGATCTCATTTCCTTTCCCCATTTTCCTTCTAACTCTTTTTTAAGATTCTTTTTGAATTCTTCCAAGAGAGCCTTGTGAAAAGGAACTAAGTCATATCACCTTTCAGGGCTTCATCTGGAGTTTATTTGCCTTTAAGATCCTCAGGATTTGAAGTACGTTCTTCTCTTTCTCCATAAAAGCTGTCTATTTTCAGAGTTTGTTTTGCTTTTTTGCTCATTTTTTTAAAAACGTTAAAGTCTGCTCTTAAGGCAAAGGGGTAATAGCAACTTTAGTTTGCTCTGGGGTGATTCTGCTTACTGACTTCTGGGGCTGGTTAGACATAGCCAGGCTCCATTTTTCTGGTGTTCTAGGGTTCAGAGGCTCACATTTTCCTTTGCTATTTGCTTGGGTGTCTCAGAGAAAATCTGCTGAACTACTGGTTTGTAACCAGAACAGAGAAGCCTAAGAGCCTCACAGTAGACTCTCTGGTGCATGGATGCTGCAATGCCCTGGCTCCCAGGCCCAGCTTCTTGTCTCAGGGTACCTGCACTATAGTCTGGGCTCAGTAGTCTTTCCCCCTGCCTGTTTAAAACTGACCTTTTCTGAAGTTTTTCCAAAATGTCTTCTTTTGTAAATTTGTTGTACTCCAAATGCTTGTGGTTTCTGTCACTCTAAAAGCAGTTCGGATGATTAATGTGCTTCGAATTTGAGGGAAGCTCAGAGGAGGTCAGATAGAGACTTGTCTCTGCTATCTTAACTCCAACCTTCTATGATATGGTTTCAAAATATCTTTCAATTTGCTTTATTCCCTTTTCCCTTAATTACATTAGCCTTTAAAATGGACAAAGCATCTAACAGGATGTTTTCTGAAATACTAATTGTAGGGAAGGGCAAAGGAGAAAAAAATTTCCACCAGGCAATGAGTGCAGGCACCAAATACCTCCCTGTCCAAGAATGGACCATTATTTGAATCATTTCAGTGGTTTCTCTTTGGCTAACTGGACATGACACAAACAAATAACTGCTTACATCCTTCTCTAACTTACTTCTTTGATAACTATATGCCTGTTGGAGAGGTTGCTATAACCAGAGGATATTAGAATTTTTAAAATGTATGGTCAAGAAAAGACACTCAAGTATACTCACCTGTAAGGAAAGGAGTCTTGGAAAGGAGAGGGGCTTGTCCTGACTGATATAGCTCAATTGATGACAGAAATAGGACCAGAGCTTCTCATTTGGTGGTCTTATAACCATCCCAAAAAGGAGGAGGATATACTAATACTCAGGCACTTCAACATCTGTAGTATCTGATCTATCTTTTACCTTGGATTGAAATAGAATTGTATGCCAGAAATCCCAGATACACACAAAATCTCAAAACCTGAAACACTGATACAAAAGTGATTTATGTACTTTTTATTATCCCTTCAACCCACAGGCTTTTCTACCCAGCATTTCAAATTTCCCTGGGAACAACAGATAGAAGTGTTTTCCAGAAGCTGCACACCCAAGTTCAAACAGGTCAGAAAACAAGCAGTGATTTGTTATTTGGGGGACATAGGACAAAGGTCACTACTTATTTTCCTCAGTCAGCTCAGCTCTTGTTATTGGCATAGAATAGAGAAACATAATTGAAAAAGGTTAAAATTAGTTTCTTCAGCATAGTATCGCGAAACCTTTTGTCCATTTGAGAAAGTACATCCCTGTGAATATCCATCTTTTCTAGCATTCAGAATAAACGTGGATTTTTTATCACAAGTAAGATAAGAGTTGAATTGAGTGATTCAAAGGGGACAGAAGAGCAAAAATAGTTTAATGAAGTGTTTAAAGAGTAGATGTGATGTTAGTTTGGGTATGTGTCATGCACTATAAACAGCCTGACAAAGGAAGAGTTTTATAGCCATTGAGTGACAACTTCCTAAAAGGGAAACCCAGTGACAAAAGCAGCTAGGGAACCAGAAGTTTTCTGGAAGCCAAACAACTATGACACCATTTGGGGAACATATATATTATACCTATTTGGAGCAGTCTTAGCTCTGTTTGGTGACAATCCCAGAAAGTATGAAGTCTATTCTGTCAGAAGCATAAGGTACCCCCTGTTATTGGGAAAACTCAAGAGCCTTGTCCATTGTCCAGAACCTGGACAAGCATGCCATTATGAAACTGATTTATTATACTGATGAATTTCTCTGGACAACAAAATTTTGACCTAATTTTCCAAAAGCTCTCCTGACTGCCCGTATCAAAGATCTTGGTCAGATCTACAAATTTTGTATACAAATCTTTATTCTGCTCCTGGAATTTTTCTGGGAGTTGTTGGGCAGTAAACACCATGTCAACTGTTCCTCAGTCCATTTGGAAACTGCACTGGCCCTCAGAGAAACAATCACTTTCCAGTTATAGATCACCCAGTGACAATAATCCCTCTGTACATTACCTACTTATATATGCTTCATTCTTGATCCATATTCATGCATATTTGTTAATTCATGGGAGAGTGAGCTCAAGATATATGATTAATGTATCAAGATATATGTGAGCATCCAGGCTTCTTATCCAAAGCTTAGCTATATTGTGTTCAATTTCCTCATGAGTCAAGTCTGTGAATTCAATAATTATACTCATAATAACTTACATGCATATATAAACTTTTCAATATGCAATGTATTTTCATCAAAATAACAAATAGATTGCCTTGCTATACCCATTTCACCCATGAGGAAACTGGGGTACAAAGAAGTGAAATAACTTCCAGGTTCTGTTCAATGTGTCCCTGGATATGGCGTTTAACCTCTATTGAGATTTTTCAGCTATAAAAATAAAATCATATTGTTTTTTTTACTTTCTTCTTCACTGAGTTATTGTGAGGAAAATACTTCATAAACCTTAAATTTCAATAAAAATGTGAGTTAGTACTTGTTGTAACTAGAACTAGAGTTTAACCTAAACATTCTGTCTCCAAACCTCATAGTCTTTCTGAAACATTATGTATGCTGGGTACAACAGAGATTTTTTTTTTAATTTTTTAAAAAAATTTCCTCCAAACAACCTTCTTCATTTGACTGCCGAAACAAGTACTTCTTTCATTTTCTAATGGGAGAGAGAACAGCTCAAGTAATTAGAGGGAATGAGCAGAGAAGAAGAGAAAAGCAGTGAGTAGGCAATGGGGCTGGCTGAAACCTCCAAGGAACAGAAGGTGAAGCATGGTGACAGATGTCTTTGTTGTATTATTTGTTAAACACCGTGCGCTTGCCTCTCCCAACATTTTGCAGCCTGCTTGTACATTCCCTAGACATGTTGGCAGCAGAGAGAATGCCTGATTTTTTTGCATAGGAAAGAAGATGCTTAGAGGATAGGTTTTGTGGGATAGCCTTGAAAATCCCTCTAACCAAAATTTTTTCAACCACTGACCTGTAATGATGCCTGAACTCCAGAACCTGTGTAAGGATTCATCTCATTGTCTCCAGCAGGCTTCTTTAAAATAACAATACCCTTAGGAAGATAACATATTACATCATTACATGAAGCAGAAGCAGCAGGGTAGAAGAAAAGAACCATGCCTCAGAATCTGAAAACCTAGATTTTCATCCAACTCTTTTACTTTATGTGTGACTATTCAATATGGAGCTCTCCAGTATTCCTCAAAGTCAATATGGCAGTCTTATCAAGTCATGGGCTCAGAGAAGAAGCCTAGGATATCTGTGAAATGCACCCATCACAGGTGCACCTATCATGACAGAATGGTTTCCAGGAAAAGGGATAAATAAGTCTAACTACTGCATATTGGATAAGAAAAATGCTGTCTCAGCAAATAGAAGTTCTCATATTCTTCCCATGTGCCAATGTATCATAAGAACATATTAAAGCACAATAGAAATAGAGTTGTCTACTGGAGTTCATGATGCAATGAACTTACCAATGACTTACTTCAGATTCAATAATTGTTAACAAGCAACTGGGCTTGCCAATAAACTTAAATATGTCAAACTATTTCAATGCTAATTGGAAGCAAGCCCTATTTTTCTGACATGGATTTCTCCACTTACGACTTTCCTAGAATCCTTATATTTTTTTGTTGTAACGCAAATCCTTGCTCTCAATAACCCCATATAGGGTTCTCTTTGTAAAGATACTTTAATGATTTGTCATTTCCTTCTCCACATCATTTTACAAATTAGAAAACTGAACCAAATGGGGTTAAGTGATTAGCCCAAGGTCACATAGTTAGTGTATGAGGCCAAATTTGAAATCATAAAGATTTCAGACCCAGCACGTTATCCGCTGTGCCATCTAGTTGGCCTAATAAAGGAGATAAAGATAAATACCTTTTAGCCACAGTTTTGAAATGACTATTGGCTACCTATTATATCATGAGTCTTCATCATAATACTGACATTGAACCATATCAAGTAACAAATTCTCAGTCAATTAATATTTATTAAGACCCTGTAAGGTACCAAATACTGTGCTAAGTTCTGGGGATACAAAAAGAAGCAAAATACAGTCCATACAGTCAAGGAGCCCCCAGTCTAATATGGGAGATAAGATCAAACATGTAGAAATAAGTTGTTTATAAATATAATAAGACTTTCCCCTACATGTAGAATGGGGTCGTGTATCTAAAAGTAAGACAGAATAAACATCTGTATCTTCTTCATTCTTCAAATTTTTTCAAGGGAAACTTTTCATTTTTGTCAGGAGAAGGATCAGGAGGTAGAAGGCAGGAAATGATCATCCTACTTTCCTCAGAAAGAGGAGGTACTGGACTAGTATTAAATATAAACAGAGAAAGGTCTATATTTACATCTAGATAAATAAATGACATTTTTCAGGTTCAAGTTGAATTCTCATTACTATTCATTAAGGGGAAAGGAGAACCCATGCTTTATACCCAAGGCTTGATTTGTTTACCAGCAAATTCCAATTCTATAGTAAACACAGACAGCAACTATTAAGAAACAAAACAAAATAAAACAAAAAAAACCTACTTCAATTTACCCAGGTCAATTGCAAGATATAAATTAGAGAAAGTATACATATGAGAGTATGTACAACAAAATAGTAAGGGGCAAGGTTACTCAGCTCAGTCAAAAAAGAGAGCAAGGCCCAGATTTTCCCCAAGGGGAAATTCCCTGATCTTTATTATAACAAGCTAGCAATAGAGAATGATGGAGATTCTTTGTTTCTCTCATGTTGATTTCTTTCTATACTCTTAATCTGATTGCAGTCTGAAGTGGGATGGGTATCATCCATATTCTTTTGAAGCTGAAAGACAGAAGCTGCTAAATTTTTTGCAGAGCCCAAAGAAGCTGAAAGGATTGAAAATATTTTTTAGTCTACCAAGACAAAGGTTCTTTTCCTTTCCCCTCTCACCAAGTTTTTTCTACTTCTGGCACATGCATTAAGCACTGATCTCTACCAATGAAGAAAGGACCTTATGCAATGGACTTTGAGATAGAGGTTTCATTCTTCCCCTGAGTCAAAACTCTTTGCAGTTCCTTACAAAGTTCAGCTAGAACAAGTCCAAAATCTGTAACCATAAATCTGTAACCATACTATACCACATAAATAAAATAACCAAACTCCAATAACACTGACACTGAAATAAAACAAATGTTCACTAATTGTATCTTCAGTAGAAATGATACTATACAGAGCATCACCTGGGAGTATATTAAAATAATAACATAATTATATACAGAATGTATGTAGTCCTAAACTAATAATAGAAATAATAATAAAGCATACATGTATATATACATGTATATATGTATGCATATATGTATATGCACACACATACACAAATATTAGCTTCCTCCAATGGCTAAGTGGAAAACTCTAAGATATTATGAGGATATGATCTATTGCTATTCATTTCTTAATACAAACACCAAATTGGAAAATTATGTTTGTATGTGGATGACAGTTTGGTCAGTCAAGTTTGTGTTGAACATTGAGTTTATAGGGGAATATGAATATCTCTCCCTTCATATATTGTTATAGCTACAACCATTTCTCACAAAAGTACATATTCCATAATCAGTGTTCTAGCTCCGAAATACAATATCACTTAATGAATCCTCAACATTTTGAGCACTATCCCTATTTCTCTCTTCTATCATATTGGCAGAAAGAACTCTACACAGAAACATTAAGGAGGGTCACTCCACCTCTGCTTCCATGACTACTTCTAAATGAAAGCCATCTCATTCCAGAGTCTGTAGTTCTGTATAAGGGTCCCCAATCTCATACACTGTGTCCTTCAAGAACTGTGACTTTTACTGAAATTCCACTCGACCTGGCTTAATGCCAGGGCTTTCAACAGGTATCTTTGGCACAAATTCTGTCTATTTTCAACTGGGCAATACCAGGACAATGATTGCTTTAGGGCTGATGACAGGGCATAAGGGTCCTTGCCAGAGCAAAATAAAAGAAACAACAGCATAATATTTCATATAGACCTATTCTTCTTGGCTACAAGGTTGATGCACATGTGATAGATTTTTCACTTCCCCCAAGAAAATCTCTGTCTCCAAAATGAACTTTTTCTATTTCAAAGTTCAGGATTCCTTTACTGATGACTGAGAGTTTAAGAGGTCAGTGGCCTATTGAAAATGACATGTAAAAGAAGAACTGAAAATAACTGGTTTTACTAAGTGTTAGTAACAAAGCATAATTTTAATTACTTTAATTCAATTAAGCAAACATTTATTAACTGACTACTTCATATATGAATCTATGTTTGGTATGGAGTACATTTAGAGGAAAAACTACCTTGTCCATATCTCCAAGGTGTTAAATACAGAATCAAGGAGAAGTGTAACATATGCACACAAAATAAAATATTATACAAATAAGGGCAAAGAAGAAATCTAGGCACAATTTCCTAGGAAAAAAGGAGAAAATCATTTTTATTCATCAGGGAAAATTTTAAAGAAATAATATTTGAGTTGTGTTAAAAAAAAAAAAGCTTTCTGGCAATGGAACCAAGATTGAAGATTATAAGCAGTAACTCAGGTGAATTTTCCCAATATTCTCCTATAAATAATTTTTTAAAAAGAATATGTCAAATCAACTTTAGGAATGGCAGAGTTAAAAAATCACTCAGGCATTATTCTAGCATAATGCAATTTAGGAGGTCTTCAGGAGAAGTCTGTGATTTCTTAGTGGGTACAGATTAGACGCACAAACAGCAGCATGAAAAGTGGGTCATGTAGACTTTGTCACTAGCTTCAGGAATGTTCAGCACAAAAAAGTAAGAGGATCAAACATGTGTAAAAGAAATTTTGCCGAAGGATCCCTTACTGGTGCAAGTAGCACTAATTGGCAACTCTATTGCCTATACAGAGCTCTGAATTGCAATTCTAGCTCAGAGAGGAATGTTTGTGCTCAATCACCAAAGGACAGTGCTCATGGTCACAGTTCCAAGGTCAAGAAAAGTGCTACTGCTTGCAGTTTCATAAAATAAGACGTTCTTCCTGGGTAAAAAGCGAGCTCAGACTAGCAAAGTAGTGAATACTCCTTCTCAGATCAAAGCACCTTTGAAGCACTGAAAATAATAATGTACTTAGAAATTGTACTGAAAACAACATCACAAAAAAGTCTGATAATTGGGACAGTGTCTCCTCAGTCCTAGGGGAACAGAGCCTAACTTTAACATAAACTTAAAAGTCAAGAAATAGGCTGGGAAACAACAGCCACAACAAAATAACGACTATAAAAAAGCTACTTCAGTGGCAGGGAAGATCAAGACATAAACTCAGAAGACAGCAGTGTGAAAACAGCTATAACCAAAGCCTCAGAGAAAAATGCTATATGGACCCAAGTCAAACAAGAATGCCTGGAACCATTAAAGAAAGAGATAAGGTTTTTGTTTTTGTTTTTGTATTTGTTTTTTGTTTTTGTTTTTTGATGAGGCAATTGGGGTAGAGGAAAAAAAGGAAATAAATATGTAATATAACAAAGTTACAAAAAGCAAATTCACAGCTTCATAAAAGAGGTAACAAAAATCTTGGAGAAAATAAAACTTTAAATATTAGAATTTTCTTGATGGTAAAAGAGGCAAGAAAATTAACTGAAGAAAAGAAATTTGTACCAAGCAAGATAGGTCAAATGTAAATTGAGTTACAGAAATTCACTGAAGAAAGGAACTCCCTAAAAATGAATTGGACAAATAAAAAAGAGGTACAAAATCTCACTAAAGGAGATTATTCCTTAAAAATTAGAATTGCGGCAGTGGAAGTAAATTACTCCATGACACATCAAGAAATGATAAAACAAAATCAAAATAATTAAAATATAGAAAATAATGATGTGAAATACCCTATTGGAAAAACAAATGACCTAGAAAACTTATTGAGAAGAAATAACTTAAGAATAATTGGATTATCTGAATATTGTAATCTAAAAAAAGGGCCTTCACATCAAATTTGAAGAAAATAGTAGCAGTTCTCAGAAGCAAAACAGACTTTTCAGGATAATTAGAGACAGAGAGAGCAAGAGTGAGAAAGAGAGTGAGGGTGAGAGAGAGAGAGAGAGACAGACAGACAGACAGACAGAGACAGAGAAACAGAGAGA
>JAJPUD010013996.1:0-42155 GCA_023553655.1 Myrmecobius fasciatus | reverse complement strand
GGGGGGGGGGGGATCAAATCAAGTCAACAAGCATTTATGAACCTCCTACTCTGTTATAAGCATTGTGTTAATTAAGGTCTTCTCTTTTTATTGCTTTTTTTCTGAAGGGTTAACAAAAGTGGGTTAGAATATAACTACCATAGACAAATAAGTAGAAAAGTGAGAGTTGCATAACTTTGAGTCTAATTTGCAACATTATACAAGAAAGGTAACAGCTTCTAGAGTATATCACCTGTCTTAACAATTCTCTAAGAGATAGTGCAAGTGTTATAATTCTTATTTTATAGGTGAGAAAACTGATATATGTTAAATGATTTGCCTATTTTCACATAACTGGTAAGTGTTGAAGCTGGGATTCTAACTCAGTCTGTTGATTTTAATACTATCACTTCATTATACAACATGATACTGCTTCCCACATGGACTAGTTACTCAACAATTTGTTTAAAAGTCTGTTACAGATCTATGAAAAGTCTCAAAAAATCCTTTTCATAATATACACCCAAAGTTGTTGATTCAGTCTTTTTGTAGAAATTGCTAGTTAGGGAGTATCTGACAACTCCTATGGCAGCCAATTCTGCTTTTGGATAATCAATCCTATTTATTGAAATACTTTATCTTATATCAAGTGTTGATTTTCCACTTTAATATCTGTACATTATTTCTGTATTTTAACAGGAATAAAATTAAGGATCAATGAAACCTGACATTTGTATAGTGATTTCAGGTTGGCAAAGCATTTCTCACAATTACTGTATCTAGAGGTAGTTGGCATTGATGTAAATCTATATTTCCAACCATAACCATTTATTTGACTGAGCATCAGGCCCATATTCCAGTAGAGAGAAAGAGAGAGAAAGAATATTCATCTGGATATCCTGCCAATAATCTAAATTTGATTTTTTTTCAACACTAAATTCTTTACTTCTCCTCTTCCCAGCATCCCTTGTTGCCCAATTTCTATCTTTTTCCTAGTTTTCTGTGGGATGACTCAGGCCTGTTTAGATAGTTCTTTAGGCAGGCTGGGAAGACCTTTGACTTTTCAAGTGACCTGAGGCATGAAAAACCCAATTTGGGGGAGCTAGTACTGGAGCTCAGCAGAGTGGGAAAGCAAGCCTTCCTGACTTGAGTGTTTAATTGTTGTGGTAGCTTGGAAGTAAAGAGAGTGATATTTCATCTAAGTCAGTATATTTTAAACTTTAGAATCTGTATTCTTTTAATCTCTTGTTAGCAGTGAAGTTATTTTTATTGCATTTTACAGTCCACAGCATCTCATTGCATTCTAATTCCAACCCTGCATCCTTGGACTGGCCTAGTCATCCTGCTTGGCCTCTGCAGCATTTGGTGTTGTTGACATCTCTCCTTCTCCTGCCTCACCCCCCTTATGATTATTGTCTTCATTCGGGTTTTCCTGACCCAATTCTAACCCTATTCGGCTATTCTCTATTACCTGCTTGACTGAGATCATTCTCATTTTCCTTTGCTGAATTCTATCCTGTTCTCTTAGTATAGTTGTATCTCAGAACCAAGACTCAAGCCCTTGTCTCAGTCTATGACTGTCATTAAATCACTTGGACTTTGTAGATAATTCCCAAAGTCTACTTATCCTGCCATTTTCTTTCTCTAAAGTTCTATTCACTTATCTTAACTGCATGTCTCAAGGGCATTTAATTAAATTGGTTCAAAACGAAGCTCATTCATTATCTTTACCTCTAAAACTACCATTTTCCTCAATGGGTCTAGTATTATGTTTTACTGTGTGAGTCATTTTTTTTTTTGAATCTTCACTCACTTTTATATAATCTAATTATTTGCTAAATCTTGTTGCTTCAATCTGCTCACCTCACAACCATCTCCTTCAGACTCTTAATAGCTTCTGGACTATTGCTATAGTCACATTAATCATTTTCTCTGCGGCATTTCTCCCCTACAATCTTATCTTATATACAGCTGCAAAATAGCATTTTTGTTTTGTTTTCTTTTTTCAAAACTAAATTTTTAATTGATATTTTTTGGTTTTTTTATATCATACTTTCTTTTCTCTTCATCTCAGAGCAACTTCATGAGAAACAGTACTTTTTAGGATATGAACAATTTTCAGATGAAGAAATTGAAACTATTTCTAGTCATATGAAAAGGTGCTCCAAATCACTATTGATCAGAGAAATGCAAAATAAGACAACTCTGAGATACCACTACACACCTGTCAGATTGGCTAAGATGACAGGAAAAGATAATGATGAATGGTTAGAGGGGGTGTGGGAAAGCTGGGACATTGATACATTGTTGGTGGAACTGTAAACGAATCCAAAAATTCTGGAGAGCAATTTGCCCAAAAAATTATCAAACTGTGCATGCCCTTTAACCCAGCAGTGTTTCTACTGGACCTATATCCCAAAGATCTTAGAGGAGGGAAAGGGACCCACATGTGCAAGAATGTTTGTGGCAGCCCTTTTTGAAGTGGCAAGAAACTGGAAACTGAATGGATGCCCATCAGTTGGAGAGTGGCTGAATAAATTATGGTATATGAATATTATGGAAGCAGCTAGGTGGTGCAGTGGATAGAGTATCAGCCTTGAAGTCAAGAGGACCTGAGTTCAAATCTGGTCTCAGACACTTAACACTGCCTAGCTGTGTGACCCTGGTCAAGTCACTCAACTCCAATTGCCTCAGAAAAAAAAAAAGCCAAATGAATGTTATGGAATATTATTGTTTTGTAAGAAACAACCAGCAGGATGATTTCAGAGAGGCCTGGAGAGACTTGCATGAACTGATGCTGAGTGAAATCAGCAGAACCAGGAGATCATTATACACAGCAACAACAAGATTATATGATGATCAGTTCTGATGGACTTGGCTCTCTTCAACAATGAAATGTTTCAAACCAGTTCCAATTGTTCAGTGATGAAGAAAGTCATACATACCCAGGGAGAGGCCTGTGGGATCTGAGGGTGGACCATAGCATAGCATTTTCATGTTTTCTGTTGTTTGCTTGCATTTTGTTTTCTTTCTCAGGTTTTGTTTTGGTTTTTTCCCCTTCTTGATACAGTTTTTCTTGTGCAGCAAGATCTGTATAAATATGTATGCACATATTGGATTTAACATATATTTTAACATATTTAACATGTATTAGACTAACTGCCATCTAGGAGAGGGGGTAGGGGGAAGGAGGAAAAAATTTGGAACTGAAGGTCAATGTTGAAAAATTACCCATGCAGATGTTTTGTAAATAAAAAGTTTTAATAAAAAAATGTAAATTTTTGCATCAAGAAACAAACAAAAAAAGAAATATGCTAGCATAACTGAAACACTGAAAAAAATCAGTAAGCATGTACATCGTATATACTATATACCTCTATAGACCTCTCACCACCATACAGCAGGGAGTTTTTTGAGGGAGAATCTTATGTATTTTCATTTGAGTACTTTTTGATCTTTATAATTTTGTTATTTTGTTCCAGTGTCGTCCTTTTTATTTACATTGCTGTAGTTTCTGTGAATATTGTTTTTGTAATGCTCCAGGAGAAACTGAGGTGGATTAGAGATAATTAATACTTTATTGATGATAATGGAGAGTTTAGAATCCATAGCTATGGATGGGACTGAATGGGACTCTTGTCTTATAGCACTCAGTCCATGGAGAATTTAGACTGGCAGCCATTAGCCAGCCGTCTGGATCTCAGTGTATCCAGTAATTAGTGAGTTTGCTCCAATGATTCTTACAGGGCTCCGGTGCTCAGGGGAACAAAGCAGAAGAGGCAGAGCACTGCGGGGATTGGCATTCCAGGAAAGGACTATAAATTCAGTCCTGACAGGTTGGGGGTATGGAGAAAGGATCATAAATTGTGATGAGTTTGGGAAGAAGCGAGGAGACACTGAGTCTGGGGCCATAAAGATAAGGGGGATGTCCAGGTATTTGAGATGGGCCATCTGGAGGTTTTTTGACTCTTTGTAATGCCAGTGGCCATTACTCTGCATCCCAATTATCTCTGAATGGTCAGAAAGGGGAAGGGGGAATTGCTACTGAGGCAGAACAATTGGGAAACTGAGAATGGGAACTGTGGCACATCGTCTTTTTGGCTCCTCTTATTTTGCTCTATCAATTCACAGATCTTTCCATATGTCTCTTTATTACAGACCATTTCTTTTAGCACAATAATATTTCATTGCATTCATGTACCATAATTGGTTTATATATTCCCTAGCTCTTGGACATATATTTTGTTTTGAATTCTTAACTATCCCAAGGAAAATTGTTGTTTTAAATATTTTGAAGCATATGGAGACTTTTCTTATTGATGACTTCCTTGAGATATACACCCAATAATGGAGAATCTGGGTCAGAGTCCTATTATTTGTATAATTCCAAATTGATTATATCATTTCACAATTCCCCCAAATATTAGTGTGCTTATCTTTCCACAATCCTCTTGCCATTTTTGGGTCAATTTTCAGGGTATGATGATGTTTACATTTGTACTTCTTAGTAATTTGAATTTTTTTTTACACTTGGTTGTGAATACTTTACAATTCTTTGTGAGAATCTGTGAGAAATACTCCTTGATCATTTATCTATTGAGGAATGGTTACTAGTCTTATATTTATTAATTTTTACATATCTTGGATATCAAATCCTTATCAGAAAAAAAGATTCTTGACCACATCCCTTTTTATCCTAGATAAATATTATATATGCAGAAATCTTTCAGCTTCAAGTAATCAGAGATTTTATCTATTTTACTTTTTGTAATTGCCTCTATATCTTGTTTGATCAGGAATACATCTCCTACCCATAGCTATAAGAAGTATTACTGTGTTTTGTAATCATATAGCAAGACATTTGATTTGAGGATTTATTTTGTAGTCTTTACTTGATTTTTGGATGATTAAAACAGCCCTGCTGGAAATTCTTTCTCTCAGATTTACTGAAATACTTATCATGCAGTCATATTTCTCTCCTGGTGCCCCATCCCTCTCCAAATCTTCCTTAATTCTCTGACCCAGCACTGGCAGTTCAGAGCTTTTTATAGCACTGGCCCTTCCGGGTTGCAGCCCCTGACAGACTTTTACTGGGGAAGAAGGGGGGCTGTAAACAAGCTGGCTGTCAAGCCCGGGGCTCATTTGTGCAGCTTGGAGCTAGGGTCTTCCAGGCACCTGAGTATCATGGGAATTTTGTTGTGTCCTTGGGTCTGTTGGTTGGTGCAGCCTCACTGTGAGTTGAATAGGAGACGGGGGAGAGCGAATGGGGGAATCTGTTTTTATTGTTTTAACTTCTTTTGGACTGTGAGTGTCCTAGTTCAAAGATAAGATTGCAGGGTAAGGTTGGAGAGGAAGTGGAATCTAGGTAAGAAAGTAGATTTTTAAGATGTAGGACCAAAGGGATGGTGGAGGTGGAGGTGCAGACCAGGAGGTGGGGCACTTCCGAATGGAAACTTTGGAATGACCTCTCTAGGCTGGTTCCAGGCAGTCAATTAGGGAAGAGTAAGAGGATAGTCTTGAGGGCCCAGTAGAGATTAGATCACCCTGGTGGTCAGGCCTCTAACCCTACTGCTCAACCCAAACTGATTTCTCTTAATGGCCAAGACTGATGGGTTTTTTCTGCTCTCTCTTTACCTGTGTTACCTTGACTACCCTTCCCTCGTGGATACTCTTTCCTCTATTGGCTTCATATTACTTTATGCTGGCTATTCTCATTACCTTTTTTTTTTTTTTTTTTTTTTTTGCTGAAGCACTTGGGGTTAAGTGACTTGCCCAGGGTCACACAGCTAGGAAGTGTCTGAGACCAGATTTGAACTCAGGTCCTCCCGACTTCAGGGCTGGTGCTCTATCCACTGCAACACCTAGCTGCCTCTCACCTTTCTTTTTAAAGCCTTATCTTTCTAACCTCATTGGACATGATTCTCTTCATACCCTGTCCTTTCACCCTGTGTGTGTGTGTGTAGAAATAAAGTAGAGTAGAAATAGAAGGTTTAAATTTGGAATGCATAAGCAGAAATAAGATAAGGAGACAAAGGATTTTGGAGTCCAGGGTAGCCGAGTTGACTTGGTTAATTACAGTGTTGAAATGGGGAAGTAAGGAAAGTGAAGTGAGAGGAGGAACCAGAAACAGAAAATACTGTGGTGTAGAAGAATGAATTTAGCAGAGGTAAGGCTCAGGACAAAACTGAATGTTAAGTACAATTCATATAAGAATATTTCAAGAGATTTTGAAAATGCAAGAGGAACATATATGAGTGATGGAAGGATTAAACATGTTCTTGTTATGTGTAGGTGAAGTTTGGGGATTTGAATCTTCCATAATCTCAGGTCTTTTTCTGACAGATTATTTCTAGTTTACACTGTATAATGCTACCCATTTTCACATTGTTTCCCCCCATAAGACAGACTATGAGCTTCTTGAGAGCAGGGGGCATTTTTTTTGTTGTTGTTTCCCAGCACTCCATGGCATACAGCAGGCACTGAATAAATGTTTGTTGCCCTATTTTTTACTGATTTGAGGCATGTGGAAATATGTGACAGGAGGGCAACAGTTGGAGCTGGAGAGGAAGACTGGGGGCAAGTACTGAACTTCCTTAGAAAGGAAGATGGTTTCAATTCCATTTTAATAGAATGAATCTCAAAGGACAGACAGGTTGTTGAGTAAAGGCAGCAGAGAGAGTCTCAAAATGATATGACCAAAACTAAATATTTCCACTACGTTCCTGGACCAGTTTGTGGAGGCGTGACAGAAAGAGCCAAAAGTTTTAAGTTAAGATTAAACCAGCACAGGATGGAGAGAAGTTTGCTAATTACCTAATGGGAATTACAGACCCAGTGGGATGTGAGAGTGTTGTGGTTGCATAGAATGAGGTTGAGACAGAAACAGTTAAGAGGATTCTTTTCAGCTGGTTGGCAATTCAGTATCGTAGGGATTGGGAGTGTAATGAATGAGTGGCTTACAAAATCAAGGTAAATCTGCACAGAGTAGTAGTATGTGTTTATATTGGTATATTTTATCCTGTGAGTTTCTAAATGAGATACCTTGTGATATCAAAGGCTACTATAAAAAATACTTTAAGATGTTTTAATATAATTTTTGAGTTGGGAGGGGGGATTTTAGAGGTCATTTACCCAACTCCATTTTCTCAGTGAAGTACTAAGACATGGAATGTAATGGGTGATCTTGAATAAATGTTTCTGGGTTTAGTTATATATTGATATACAACAATAGTGTGTTTAGGTGGAGACTGTAAAATATAAAACATTGTTTATGTGAGATTTGGAGGGGTGTTAAGTTTCCAGTTCATTAAAATTGTTGCCTATTCATAATGATATATTTGAAGAAATATTGAAGGCTACGGATTCTCAATAAAATTATAAATAATAGTTTCCAGCTATATCATGCTACATGAACCACAAAAACCATGAAGCAAAAAATCAATATTTGGTGGCCCAGTTTTGTTTAATGCAGCAAATTATTTTAGATTGGATTTACAGCTCTCTCAGTTTTCTTGGAAATAGGCCATCACATGCTGAGATGAAGTACCAAGCTTTTTAAATTAGATACTGAGCATGCTCATATAAAATATTCTGTGTCCTCTGAGTATAACTGAGCAGGAAGAGATCATAACACTCCTTTTTCCATCGGTGTACCAGTTTGCAGTTTGTCTGGCAAAAACTGCAGGATGAAGAGTATCCTGACTTTGAATATTCGTTTTTAGTAGATTATATTTGGTAAGTTAATGAATTCCTCTCTCCCCTATTGTTTTAAGGATAATTATCATATATTTATAGAATTTGTTGTACTTTTTTCCCCACTTTTTGTTTAATACCAAGCTGAAAGTTTATATTGTCTCCAATTGTAAGGAAATTGAAAGGAGGAGAGTATTTTAGCTATCTGAAATTCCCTCTCCTAACAAATATTTTCAGTTCATTTGTAATCAATGAGTACAGAAATGTTATGCTCCTTAGTTTATTATAGAAATTGTATTTCCTTATCTGTCATAAGTGTAATTAGGATTATGTGCTGGTTAAATTTGATTTGTCAAAATAAACTGTTCTTTCTTTTTTTCTTGTATTTTCTTTTCTTAAAAAAAACTTCAATTTTAAGGAAATTTTGCTTTTCGGTTTTTAGAAGGCCAATATTATGCCATATTATCTTAACATAGCAAGATTATTCAATTGGTTAATAGTAATAGTATTTGAAAGATAAATTTCATGTTCATTTGTATAAAATACAGTTTTAAATGATGCTGTTTCAAGTGTAGATTTTAGATCTTTATAAAGTCTTCATTTGTAGTAAATTTTATTTTCTTTCATATGATACAAACTTGAAACACAAACATTTTTCTTTTTTCTTAAATTGTCAATGAAAATAAATCCTATAAATTATTTCTGGTAAGAAAATGTTTGTTTTTAGTATTCCTTATCCATAATGTTTTTATTGTAGCAACAACAGGGATCCCCAGTTTCTTCTTAAAAAGTTTGAGGGAGAAGAGTTCTGTGACATGTTAAGAAAAAAACAAAACCCACCAAATTTTAAGTGGATAACTGATTTTATATTAAACGTTGATTGGAGTACACTTTTATCAGATAAATTTGGCATCTTAAATTCTCATGGCATTTTTGCTTAAGTGAATTTTTCAGTCTAATTTAAAGTCTTTTTTAGAAATTTCAAGGTTCTATGGGAAAACATTAAATCATTAATTTACTTGAAAAAAGTCCATTTATTAGCCCATGTAAAGTCAGGCTTGCAATATATGTAAATATTTTGAGGTATTTTGTGATCTAGGAGGTGACAAGATATGCTAATTGTTAACAGCTAGACTCAAAAGACTTCCTGAAATAACTTTTTTAAAAATTTCTACTTTTGCATACCTAAGGGTAGCATATGTGAATAAAGTGATTGTACATATATAAATAAATACATTTAATATAATTCTGAAAGGGGGAGATGTTAGCTGAAAAGCAATCAGGTGACTAGATTCATGTAATCTATTTGCATCTCCGCACTGGATGTGATAAATGATCTGCCAGCACTTTAGACTAATACGTTATTATGATGTTATGCAGTTGATTTATGGTTTAAGTCATTAGATTATTTCATTTTATGTAGTAAAGAATTATAAAGACTTAGGCATAATATACTTTGTGAAGTATATCTGGGCTATCCCTCTTCCAATAATTTAATCAATCAAACAGCTGCTTTATTTCAGGTATATCACAAGTAGATAGCAAGTAGACCAATTTGGCTAGAGTATAGAGTATATAAAAGAGATTCATGTGTAATAAATATGTAAGTTAGGCTAGATCTGAATTGTGCAGGCTTTCAAATGAAGATTTTAATCCATCTATACTCTCTTGGTTAAGAAATACTGTTATAAGTGCTGAAGATACAAAAACAGAAATGAAAGAATCCTTGCACTCATGGAACCTGGATTCTTCTGGGCAGACAGCATGATTCCATTACAAAATAAATATAACAATGTAGGAAGGATGGCAGCAGAAACTTTTGGGGCAGTTTAGGAAAGCCTTCATGTAGAAAGAGTCATGAAAGATCTTCCATTATGGGGGAGAAGAAAAGATTTGGATCCCAGGCTTAATAGATGACCATGGTTGAAGTATTGAGATCAGAGCTGAAGGGCAGAATGTGAAAAAGCAACACTAAGGCCAATTTGGGCAGGCTATGTTTGCGGCCAGCCTAAGCCAATGATAAATCATGTGGAAGGGAGATTTCCTAGTTTTGAATCCCTATCCCTGGAGCACTTTGTGATCTTTGTTTATTCAGAACATTACTGGCCCATTTTCTTTTCTAGTCCTAACACAATGCCCTTTATAATCACTTTTGTTAGTTGATAGTTCATCCAGATTTCTTGATTGCCTTTTGGTAAGTGTCCCTATGATTAGTTTTGCTTAAACTACATTAATGTAGCCTTCCTTCTACTGTGTTTAGTGGGGTGTTTTTTTTGGGGGGTTGCCCCCTCAACCTCTCCCTCTCCCCAAAAAAGTGTCAACTTTTTTTCTTTAAATTGTTGATTTCTTTTTCTTTTATTTATCTCGTCGTTTTTTTCCTCACAAACTTCTCCTTCCTCTCCAATTATCTGGCCTCTTTTATTAATTCAGGGTTGTTGGGTTTTGTTTTGTTTTGTTTTTTTTCTGAACCTTTTTCTAAGAATTTGTTGTTGTTGCTATCCCGAAGATTTATTCTCTGATTTATGGTCTGTTTTCTTCTTTAATCTCTTTGTATTCCTCATAAAATTAAAACTTCTGAAGTGGCAGATTTTGGCCTATTATTTTTTTTCCCCTGTTGTATCTCATTTAGAATTGCAATCCCCATAGTAGAAATTATCTTTTGCCCCAAATTATGGAGTCCATTTCTACCTTCTGCCCTTCCTATGATCATTCTCTGTCTGGTTGGCCATGTTTCCCTCTCTCCATGCAAGCTGCCCCTAAGAGCTTTCATTTCCCTTTTCCTAGGGGGAATCCATTGGAGACCCAATACTCAGAGAAGGGGGTCTTCTGATGAGCCAATGTACAGAACTGATAAAATGGAAGACAGTTGCAGATATTTGGTAATTTTTCCTCCTTTTCTATTATGACTTTACCATCAATAATTTAAAATGTGGCCATCTTAATTATTCAGGGCCTGATTATTCAAAACCAAAGGTGTTTACCTTTTAGGTGTTTTAGAGGGGAAAAGTAGTAGAAGAGGAAATTATAGCTCTTGGTTAAAATGTGAACTTAAATTTTTGTGTCTGTTTCCTTAGTAGCTTAACTTATTAAGGCTTTATGGCATGCTAACAACTCTTCAAATAATTTTTTACATTTCATTAAAAATTTTGAGTGACTAAATAATATTTAGTAGATTAATCTTACCTTTTTTTTTTTTTTTTTTTTGGCCTTTGTAGAATTGTGTGTATGGGGAAAGTTAATGTTTATTTTAAATTTTTGCTTACTAGTGAAGGTACTAAATTTATGGTCCCCTTAAAAATTCCACATCAGCTAAAATTTGTTTATTGGTCTGACTCTTTTTTTTTTTTTTTTTTTTTAGGGCATTTGACTTTACTTGGAGTTATAATAAATGAAAAGTCAAAGAGAGTCCAAAGCTTATGTTAGAAAATAGCAAGTTTTACTTTTCTTCTCTCCCCTATTCCTGCAGCATTTTGATTTATAGCACGATCAGACTTTATGCCCCCAGATTAAGAACTTCTGGTCTAGGGGATTTTATTTTGATTCAAGAAGTTTAGTTCTCATATTGAGTTCTTTCATCTTTTACAAGCCCCAATAATTGTGAATTAGTACAATTTTTATCTCTTCCAAAGTTAGGCTTTTCAAAACAAAATAGATTGTTCCTTGGAACAACAAATTTGAATGCTCTTTTGATGTGAAGATTTCATCTGCTTTTCTAACCACTCATTTTTTTAATGGGGGTAAGGGAGTGTATGTATTTGGCCAGATGCAGAACACTATTAGAACTTGTTTTGTTTTGTTTTGTTAAGATTTTAATGATCACTTTTTTGTATTAGTTATTTCCTAATTTTCTTCTCCCCAGACCAAACAGTGAATCTTTACTTATTACAAAAGGGGAAAATTAAAATCAACTTGATGCCAACTATATCCAATTCCATCCTCACATTCTTTTATCTATAACAATAGTAGTAATAGTAACAATTCCTCTCTTATTTAGAATCATTTGGTCATTTTAATGATTCATTTTATTTTATTTATTTTTGGCTGAGGCAATTGGGGTTAAATGACTTGCCCAGGGTCACACCAGCTAGGAAGTGTTAAGTGTCTGAGGTCAGATTTGAACTCAGGTCCTCCTGACTTCAGGACTGATGCTCTATTTACTACACCAACTAGGTACTCCTTGTTTCATTTTATTATTTTTCTTATTGTATGTTATTTTCACCCCACTTAATCATACCTTCATAAAATTTCTTAGGCTCTTTACTTTATTGTTGGAAGTATGCTGCATCCAACTTAAACTCTCTGTTGCCTGTTGGATCACCTGTAATTTTCATTAATTTGTAAATCATGGTGTTTTATAACTCACAGACAATATAGCACCATCCAAAGAATATTAATAGTGAAGAGATGGGAATTTTCTGAAGTACTGTGAAATTTCCTAAATGTAATCCAATCTGCTTTCTTCCTACTCTTCAATTCTGTTTCCATTTCATTGTTGATCTTTAAGTTTTATCTTAGATATATGAAATATATATATATATATATGACACTCATCTGTCATAATATATACATAAAAGCTATCCTTTTGAAGAAGACCCTTTAAAAACTATTGTTACATTCTACTGAATCGTGTTTGTATGTGTGTGTTTATAAAAGGGAAATGTAGGAGTTTATTACAATCTCCACATTTTCCAGTCAGCTATATGAATTGCTATGGAAAATAATCTGTAATCTTTTCTGCAAGTATCCCTTTTTTCTTTTTCTTTCTTTCTCCCACCCTTCCTTCCTCTTGATTTTATCTTATTTTTTTAAGCCAGATATCTAAACATTAGAAGTCAGTAGCTTAAATTAGGAGAATAACTATAGGTTTAGGAAATCCAAGCTATTGTGGCTGTTTTTAGTTTGGACTCAGATCAAATTTTCCATAACCTAGTTATACTCCTGGATTTTGGTTTTGAATGCTCTTTATGTTTGGCCAGGAGGCCAACTGTTGCTTGCTAAAGTAGTTTCTTGGACTTTGTTGTAGTGATGTTCTTATCAGTTAAATTTCTCTAAGCAGTAGTTATAATCAAAGGTAATATTATTTTTATCCATTTCCCAGTTTTTGGACTACTATAGCTCATGTTGGAAATATTTTGATTGTATGTAATGCTATATTTTCATTTTTGTCCTTCTAAATTGGTATTAATTTTGACATATATTCCCTGACCACTCAATGATCAGATCATACACAAACAACAATCAGTATACAACAAATCTAGACAAAATAAAATTTTGGATTAAATCCAGTAAAATGACATTTAGTATTGATGAATATGAAGGTCTTTAGATATAAAAAATCATCTTCACAAATTCAAGGTGAAGAGGCACAATTAGGATAAAGGCTAAAAGGGTGTGATTGGATTTGGCAATTAGGAGTTCATTGGTAAGAGCATTTTCACTTAGTGATGAGGCTGAATGTCAAATTGTAAGAGCTTTTGAAAGTTGAGGAAAGGAAATAGAAGCAACAAGTACAGACATTTTAAACAGAATCACAAAATCTGAGAGTTGGAAAAAAGGGAACTGAAGCCATATAGTTAAACATACACTAAAATAAAGAACTTTATCTTAATTTAATCAGTTTGGAAGACTGGAAATACATTGATTAAAATAAGAATATCTTTGCCCACATAATGTCTCTGAGGGAAGTTTTTATAAATTTTTTTTTCAAGGCTTTTCATAGCCAGACCTATGGTCTAAAATAGGAGTGGGAAACCTTTTTTCTGCCAAAGGCCAATTTGGATATTTGAAACCTCATTCATGGACCATATAAACTTAGTGACTTAATAAAACAACTCAAGTTGTGGAAGATTGGTATTATCTTTCAGTTTATCACCACCTGTGATTGCCTTAGCAAATGACTGCCCTGACTCAGAGGAACAAAAGATTCAGATGTTGCAGGGAATAATGAAAAATAATTTTTAAAAAAAAGGATGCCTCAAACTACATTATAATTAACAGTAATCTTTAAAATTGTTTGGTATTAGTTAATTTTTTTTAAATTAAGAAACTCAGAAACTCACTTTCTTATTAAGTATCACTAAATTTTACAAAGTAACAAAATCCTTGGCTATAACCATTTTTATAACTTATTACAAGTTCACAAAATTAGCATCCGTAATATGCAGGATCCAATTACATTTCAACAGATGTTTAAACTTTTATAAGCATACTCCACAAATACAGCTCTTTAACAAGATGTTCACTTTGGGGTAGTTTGTATCAGATTTAATTGTCTCTATTTAAGGTAATTAAGTTTTTGGGGGAATTTGTAATTGTCTGAAGCATTTTGAAGTATGTAAAATTTTTGCTTTGAAATGATATCAGATTCATGATGTTAATTAATATTCATATCTGCAATTAAATATTTGCTCAATTTTTCCTAGAAAATATCCCCTTATTTCTAAAACAATACGTTAGTATATGGCATCATTCTGTTATTAGATTCTTGGATGGGAAACAACCCTGTCAGCAGGGATGAATTTTCTTGGTCTTCAACTTTTAAAACAAAGCAATTGTTTATTTCATTTATTTATTGGTTGTGCTTGAGTACTTAAGCATGTGGTTTCTATTGATAGGAGCAAGTAATTATTATATAACAGCTAATAGCTAAAGGGGCAGTCCTGTTTTCCCCCCTTGAATTGGTGATTCTTGTTAATTGTATTACAATATAAAGGTAGATGTATTTATTGTGCTGTAACGACATTTTATTATAGAAAATAAAAGCCTGTCATTTCCTCTCTTTGAACAGAATATCTTTAAATATTGATACAAATTGTTACTGTTCATCCTTTGTTTTGCAAGAAGGCCAGTAGCATTATGATGTTGGGGTAAAATAATACTGGATATGAGTGTCTTGACTTTTTCTTTAATTGAATTTGAGTTTAAATTGTGCTACTTCACTCTCTCTTACAGGGTCATCAACCTAGCATAATGTCTTTCATTTCTAATTCAAAAGCAACTTTAGGCTGTGCAGGTTCCTGGAGTAGCAGAATGGTTTCATTTTGTTTTTTCTTTCAAACTACAATCTCTTGCATAGTGAAGTCATTGTAGGTGCCTAATAAATGTTTATTGGTTAATTAATTTTTAGATTTTTATATTATGTCTTAATAAACTTAGTACCAAAGCTCCTTCAGCATTCTAGGATACACATAGGACATTTGGAATGTGGATTGAAATTTTTGTTTGAATGAAGTTAAATATGTAATTTTGTTCATACTAACCCTTTTAAATCAAGCACTGTGTGTATTGGATACTGAGATACTAAGATAAGAATGACGAGCTCCTTGCCCTCAAGGAATCTACATTCTACTAACCGGGAACCAGTTTTATAATTTCTTCACATAGTTGTTTGAATATGCAGCATCATGCTTGAGAAATAGATACTGAAGGGGGCAGCTAGGGGGCGCACCAGTCCTGCAGTCAGGAGGACCTGAGTTCAAATCTTATCTCAGACACTTAACATTTCCTAACTGTGTGACCCTGGGCAAGTCATTTAACTTCAATTGCCTCAGGGAAAAAAAGAAAAGAAAAAGAAATAGACATTGAGCTACATTCCTACCTATATCATTGCTTGTGGCTTGGTAACTTTTCCTTTGCTTTGTTATAAACATAGAACTAGGATTTCAAATATAGTTTACTTAGCCTGATTATTGTAGCTACAGATTTACATTTTTTACTTCAGTTGCAGATTTTTCAGCTGTACTCTAAAATTTCAACCAAAGCTAGGAAATTTGAAGGTTTTATTTATGGTTATATTTTTATTTTAATTGAAGGCCCCATCATTTAAAAGTATTCAAACGGGTTTTTTTGTTTTTGCTGAGGCAATTGGGGTTAAGTGACTTGCCCAGGGTCACACAACTAGGCAGTGTTAAGATTAGATTTGAACTCAGGTCCTCCTGACTTCAGGGCTGGTGCTCTTTTCACCGAGCTGCTTAGCGGCCCCTCTAGCAGTTTTTAATCTAGATTATTGTGGAGTGAGGTTTTGCTAGCCTGCTTGGATAGAGTGGGGGTTGGGCAGGGTTAGTAAAGAGTAAACGTCTCGTTCCGGCCCCGCCCCGAAGGGGCTCTTCTCAGCCCTACTGGAACCCAGGGAGCCTGGAGTGGAATCTCGCTGCCCCGGGTCCCCCAGACTTTTTGGTCCCTATACCTAGAGTTCCCTTCACTTACGCTTCCTGTCGGGCAGTCAGAGCCAGCACTCCCACAAGACAACCTCGTAACTATGTATTGTGACAGAACGGTAAAGAGAGAACATCAGGTAAGCCCAAATTGGGGAGTGGAGAAAGTAAGATGAAGATTTCTGCAAATGGGCTAGTCCCAGTTCTGCAGAAATAATGATTTTTAAAGGTCTCCAGGCAAAACTGAAGGAGTATTATGACAAAAAAGCACAATTCTTAGGGGTCAAAATAACCCAGCTGAAAAGACAACGGATTTTTAGATGCAAGAAGATTGGGAGGTTTATTGTTGTTTGAGGGGTTTGTTTTGTACCAAAAATCAACTGAGAAACCAACAGAAAGCCCTTTGGGACACCATTAAAGTTTTGTGAAATCGGTTAAAAGCAGGGTTATGTGACAGTGCAGTGACTGAGGGACAAAGGAAGAAACAACAGTGAAAATCACAACAAAATCTTAAACTTATCACTGAACTTGGGAGTGACCAGAATACCTTACAAGAAGAAATAAAGCTAGATTTTGAAGTTGCTTATTAAATTTCAATGAGAATCAATTGACATTTATGTGTGTGTACATAGACACATAGATAAATGGATAATTTGTGTGTAATCTAACTAAAAATGGTTTTTGAGATAGTATGGCATCAAATGTCATTGATGTTTGAAATTCAAGTGAGAAGAAGGGTACCTTGTCTGTCTTTAACAAAATAAAGTCTTAAAATTTGCAGATAAAGGACAGGAAATGGTAAGTAAGTGGTTTTTGCCCCAATAAAATGGGGCTTCCTTGAGGGTAGTTTTTGACTTTATATAACCAGTTCCTTTTGCACAGTGCCTTATTCCTAATAAATAACTGCTTTTTGAATGAATTAGTGAATAGGTACTGGTATATCTTCTGTCTGTAAAGCATTGTATTGTTACTTTGGAAGTTAGCAAAATAAATAAATGAGAATCTTGGAATTCTAGAAAGGAGAACCTGAGTTGCAGGTTCTTATTAACTTGACTGAACAGTTTTCCACTTTAGTATTAGAAACAATATTCCAGATGTGGATATGACCCTAACAGCCTTTACTTTTGGTATTCTCAATACTATGCTTCCCAGTGGTGAGAACAAGATTATGCAATGAATTAGAAGGCGGTCCTGAAGTCAGCAAGACTTAGTTCAGATTTGATCTCAGACACTTAATAGTTGTGTGACTTAATGGTGTTTGCCTCAGTTTCCTTATCTGTAAAAAGAGTTCGAGAAGGAAATAAACCATGTTTCTCTGTTACCTACAGACCAAGTTAGATTTAAAAAAGAGCAGATAGATACTCAAAATATTTTATATTAAATCCCATGCAGTTCTTGTTATCTTGGAGGAGGGAAGGTCTAAAACCTAAAAAAAATCATTTTTAGAAATCCTTTCCTGTTATTTTATTTAAATCTGCTACCTGAAGATTTGAATAAAATACTTGAGCATGAAGTTTTTGCTAAAAACTATAATAATCAAACCATGAATTTGGAGTGAAAGAAGAATTATCTATAATTACTCATTTTATATCATATTAGAAATTTTTTGTTGTTGTTGAGTACTTAATTGAAAATTTTATTCCAAGCCACTTTTTTTCTTACCATTAAGTCACTTATTTTCAGGCAGTGTTTTGTATTTTTTGTAATACGGTGAAAAGATTCTTTCTTGTATAATTAACTCCTACTGGCCCTCCCTGCACTTGTACATTCTGTGTTTTTCCTGGTTGTTCCCTATTTGTGGAACTCTCTCCTTCATCTCTGCCTCGTAGCTTCTCTGGTTTTCTTTAATTCTCAGCTATAATGCCACATTCTGCAAGAAGCCTTTCCAAATTCTTCTTAATCATTGTTAACTCTACACCCAGGGTATATAACTATTTTGTAATAAATAAAAATAGACAAGCAAAGCAAATCAAAATGTTGACCACATCCTGAAATGTCTCATTCTGCCCCTCTTGTCCATTATTCCTCTCTGAAGAGATAGGAAACATGATACATTGTTTCTTTGTTTTTTTGTGTGTGTTTTTTTGTTTGTTTTTAATAGCTATTTGGTCCTGCTTTGATTGATGTTTTCAATCTGCAATAAAGACTACCAAAACAACAAAACCTAGGGTCTTTTAATCTAGGGTTACCATGTAACACCAAAGTATTGTGATGCCCAAGAGAGGCAGGATTAAATACATTTCAACCAGGAGAGAATCTCTTGGGAAACCACAGTCTGGAGAAGTTTGTGGGTTTTTTTCCTTAACAACTGAGTGGGAGTGCATGCACAGGCATTTGACATTGGGTCAGAACCACTGGCTTGGGCTCTGGAGACAACTATAGGAAGTTGGTTTAGATCTGCTCCAATCTTGGGATTAGTTGGGATCAAAGACATTCAGTTTTGCAGATTTTTGACAATCTTTTTTAACTTGTTTCCATAGGCTTCAGGCAATTTCTAACTCTAGGATCAGGCTAAGTCAGCATCTAAACTCAACAATGTCTTTCAAAATTATCTTTTACAATATTGTGGTATTCATAATTTGTACTCCAGTTTCTACTTATTTTATTTTATGTAAGCTATTAGAAATTTATCTGAATCTGTTACATTTGTCATTTCTTCAGCACAATAACATTCCATTATATTCTTTTACCATAATTTATTCAACAGTTCTCCCCACATATTGTGATTCTTAGCCTTTTTAAAATGTAGTTGTTGATAATTGCCTGTTCATGGCTTGTTTGTCTTACTACATTCCTTCTAATGTTTTACATCTTTTTTAATCTTTGTGAATTTTGCTGATTATAAATTGAAACCTCAGAACTATTTTGATTTTTATTTTCTTAAGTGATTTGGTATGGTCTTTCATATAATATAAAAGTTTGTAAATAGTTCCTCTCTTGATGATTGAACCATTGACTCAACTTAAAGGTATACAAAACTGATCATGTACATGGGTTTTTCCACCTACTTTGTCAAATTACTTTTTGCAATTATCAAAATTCTCTTTAGGTTGATTTGTGTAATTTAAAAAACTAAGGCAAACCTGTTTTGGTATGGGGAAAAAGGTAGGACAGGCACCACTTATGGACACAATTTCAGAAGATTAAAATTCTGGTTTTTTATGTGTTTCTTATAGTCATAATGAACGGAAGGTGACCTGTAAGCATCCAGTTACTGGACAACCATCACAAGACAATTGTATATTTGTTGTAAATGAACAGTAAGTACAAGAATTTATTGTTAAATGCTTATTTTACTAATTTTTCACTTCTTTTTTTAAGATTAAAATTATTAGAGAATGGAGTTTTTAATTTATATTTATAGCAAGATTCTTTTAGTAAAATTTGCCATCCTGAATATTTGTATTCAGGTGAAACTGCCAAATACTAATGACTTTGTTTGATTTCTTTGGAATAGCACAAGGACCTTCAAAGATTTTATCATGAAGGCTGAGATTTTGTAAATTGTTTTAACTAATAAAAGGGGTAAGTCCTTGGTTTGTTGTACTAACATTTAACTGATAACCTTCAGTTCAACAAACATTTATTAATAGCTAACTGTGCTAACACTGTGATCCATGAAGGATCTAAAAAGATTGAGACAGTCTTTTAGGTTAGGAAGAAAAAGATTAGAATTTAGAATGTCACCTATACTAAGATGGTAGCAGTGGAAATAGAAAGATTTTACGAAATTTTTTAGATCTCAAAATCTATAGAGTTGTCTTTTGATCTATTTTGATTGATTTTTAAAGTTCATTCTAGTTAGATTTAGACATGCGGTATCTCTTGCATAACAATTGGCTTATTTGCAATGAAGACATGAGATCCAAAATTATTTATATGTCTAAGTGAGTTTTTTTGTTTTGTTTTTGCATGCAAACTATTTCCCTAAAATTATATATGATTCCCCCATTTTCTCTACTAAAGAAATTCATATTTTAACAGATTACCAAAGACAGCAATTGTCCAGAACCAAAGTAGACCAAGCCAAATTGTGGTTTGTTTGGCAAATCTCTTCAGTAGATATATTTTGTCATTCACAAGGTTGCAAATTCAGATTTTCTCCTGTGCACCTTGATATTTGAAATGAGGCAAATATTAACTGATTTTTGTTCTCTGCTGTACTTGGTACATATCCTTGCAGATGCTCAGTGAATGTTTAAGAATAATATTTAGAGGGGGGAGAAATTCCTTTTCTGTGCATTATTTTGGAAAATTAACTTGTTCAAATAATTAAAATATATTCTTTTAAACACCAAAACTTTTGCCTCAAGTTTTCCTTCTTCCCTTCTCTCCAACTTTTATTGATGCCTTTTTCAAATATTTCTGCTATTTCCTTATGCTCTGCAATAAGAACCATCCATTATGATAAAGAAGTACAATTAAGCCAAGCAAATCAACACAGTGATCATGTCTAATACAGTGTGATCTAACCATCTTTCTCCCAAAGAAAAGGAAGTATCTTTAGTCATCATTCATCTAGAGTCAAGATTGGTCATTGCATTGATTTGAGTTCTGATCTCATTTGGTATTATTTTCCTTTACATTATTGTAGTCGTGTATAGTATTCTTTTGGTTGTGCTTAATTTTCACTGTCTTTGACTCTCTTGTATCATGTGTCTAGTAGTGTTTATTTCTCTCTATTAGTATTTTGATGGAAAAAAGTTTTAATTAAGTTGTTCATATTACCTTGTCTTAAATAACATTTTGAATTATTGTGAAAAACTAGGAGTGCTTTCGAATTGTGGCTGTTATTGTAAATTACAAAGTTATATGGGAATGAATTGTGAAAAGGAAAGTAAGGAAGAATAAGAAGATAGGGGAAAGTATCAAAATAAGAAAGAATAGAGAGAAATTGTGAGATTGTTTCTTAGTACCCTGATTGTCTAATTTTGTTCCTCTTTTTTATACAAAAGAGGAGGTTGTGTTTCATTAACATCACACTTTCCCTGCTTCTCAATTTTATCAGTCTTGTTTGTAGCCAGGAAACCTGTTACAACGTTGAATTGACTTCATGGACAAGTATAGAAAAAAGATCTCCTTAATCCCAGCCCAACCCTCAGCCTCTTTGATTTTGTAATTTCTTGTCTTCTGCTGCAAAAGTCTGGTGCTTTTGCACCAAGAAAGTTTTACTAAGAAATAGTAAAAAGATTTGATTTTATGTGTAGCAAGTGTTTTAAAAAGAAATTAGTGAGGGTGTTTACAATGCATTTGCCTTGGGATAAGGGGAGGGGGGGGGACACACTCCACTACCACCATTGCTTTAATGAAAGAGACAGCACCATGTAGTAGATAGAAGGCATACTTTAGAATCAAAAAGTTCTGTAACCTTCAATAAGTGTGACTTCATTTCTTAGTGTGCCAGGAAAACTCTCAGATTAAGTTACATAGAAGTTGCTAACCTAAATTGGTCGAGGGATTTGGCTATACTAAAGAAATCATGATTTTCCTTTATATTGTGAAATCTATTTTGTTCATTCAATAACTTTTAAATGTGATGCAATCAAATTATCCAATTTTGCTTTATTCTCACCCCCCTTCTTGTGACCTGATTTTCAGGTCTGTTAGCCTTAGTAATGAAGTTCTGATCTAATTTTCCATTTAAAAAATTTTGTGGCATGATTAGATTTTGAGCATAAACTGTACAACATTTTGGTGTGGTCTTAATCTCTACCAGACTATTTTCCCATTTTCTCTGTAGTTCTTAGATAAGTTTTTTCTTCAAATGTTTTATGTTCTCAAGCTTATCAGATATCTGAGTTATTGAGTTTGATGATGTCTGATTCTTGCTTATCTATTTTTTCCTATTGTTTGATCTATTCTGTTTTTATTTGCTAAGTACAAAAAAAAGAGCTGAGTAACTTTTTTAAATGAAGATTATCATTCTCCATAATTAATTCAATAGAGTACTTACGTTTTACAAAAGCATTTAGTGGAATTTCTTTAGACATTGTGGACAAGTTGAAGAAATATGTTTGAAGAACTGAACCTAATAGTTGTTATTAATGGTTTGAGGACAACTTGGAAGGAGTTCTTTAGTGACATACCTATGAAGATGTGGGCCTGGCCCTTTATGATTTAAAAAGAAATTAAATGATTTGGAAAGAAATATTTGAATTGAGGAATTAATAGGAGGCGTTTTGGAAATGCCTTAGGTCATTACTGTCAAACTTAGAAACAGAAGCCTTCAATCCATACATAAGGATCCATGTGTATTTTCTTATGTAATGTTATCTGTTACATTTTTATTTGGGTTTTTTTTTGTTTGTTTTTTAATATATTCCAATTACATCTTAATCAGCTTTGGGTGGCATTCAGCAATATTGCTGGCCATTATGTGTTTGATACTGTAGAATTATTTTTAAAAAAGCCAAAGTTTGATTTTCAGGAAAATAAATTGGAGAAATCTTGAGGAGAAAGAACACTTTGTTGTAGAAGAATCCAGCTGAAAGGCTGTAGAGATCCTTTTCCTTTTTTATAAAAGGGAATAGACTGAAGAGAGTTAAGACAAACAAAAGGAGAATGAGATGGTCATTGGTAAGACAAATTAGATAAACAGATAAGAGGAAGGAAAGGAAATATGGAATGTTTATCAGAGTGATCAAGTGCTAGAGATTCTAAAGCAAGGATTCTTAACTTGGGACTACTCATTTTCATGGGGTTTGTGAATAGGTTTCAAAGGCTTTGTAAATTAGGAACTTGAATATTTTTTATTATATTGTTTCATGTGATAGATTTCCTTTATAATGCGATGTATATTATGCATTAAAAAACTGAGAAGGGGGGTGTATTTTGCTAGGCTACCAAAGGGGTCCATGAAACAAAAAAAGGTAAAAAATCCCTTTAGCTAATCCCTAGCTAAAGGCTGTTGGTGTTTATCGATGAACAAACATTTATGTGCTAGACGTTGTGAAAGTCCCTGCTTACAAAGAGCTTGTGTGCTGTTAGGGTAATTACATCAAATACATATGTGTAAATATAAGGTGAATTGTAGAGGAGGCAGCTCTGACAATTGGGGATCTGGAAAGGCCTCATGTCCAGGAGTGCTATTAAATATATCACTAAAAATATTCTCAGGAACCATATTAATCATATTTAGTAAGTACTGGTCACTAAACTGCTGCTCAGAACTTAAGCAAAACTTTGAAGGAAATTAAATTGAGGGGTAGAGATGATAAAGGAGTACATCCCATGCATAGGAAACAACTGGTGTAAAGACATGGAGATGAGAGAAGAAATATTGTATGAGGAGTAGCAACTGCACTGATCTGTCTGGGCTACAGGGGTATAGGAAGATTGTAATGAATAAATTTACCTGGAAAGGTTCTTAATGCTAAATAGAAAAATTTTCCTAGAGGTAATAGGGAGTCACAGAAGTTGATTGAGTATGGTGTGATATGGTCAAACCTATTCTTTAGGAATATCACTTTGTCATGTATATGGAGCATAGATTATAGAAAAAAGACAAGAAATGTCTGTTAAAATATTTGACAGAAGTAGATTTAACAAAACCTAGCAGCTGGTTAGATATGTAGGATCAGAAAAATTAAAGAATAACTCTCAGGTTGCCACTCTCTGACTGGAAGGCTATTAGTTCCTTTGAAAGAAATAGGGAAATTTGGGGAAAGAATGAGTTTTGGAGAAAAGATACTCAGTTCTGTGTTCATCATTGATTTTGAAATGATAAGAAGGAAGGGGAAAAGCATGAAGTATATACTATATTCCTAATCACTTGTGCTAATCACTTGATGAATAATGCCTCATTTGATCCTCTGAATAACTAAGTAGGTTCTGTTATCTTTTTGCAGTTAAGAAAACTGAGATACACTAGCTATGTGACTCTGGCAAGTCATCTACATTAATGTATATGAGATCATATTTCCTAATTTGTGGCTCGGTGCTCTATCCATTTTGCCCCGCACTCTGCCTCTAAAATCATGTACTGGATAGACATTATTAATGGAGGACAGAAGAGAGAGATGAGTTGGATATATAGTTCTGGGTGTCATCTGCATATCAATGATAATTTAATCCATGATTTTCAGTGATGTCACCAGTCAGTCAATAAACATTTATTAAATATACATTGCGTGGCAGGTACTGTGCTAATTGCTAGGGACAAAAAAGGAAAAATGAAAATCCCATCCTTGGAAGAACTTACAAAAGGCATTCTTTTGCTAAGAGAGGAGAACCTACAACAAAAACTAGGGATATTAAGGATAAGAATATGGATGATCATTCAGCAAGAGGCTGAGAGGCGATCAGAGGAAAATGAAAGAACAGTGTTTGGAAAACTCCTATAGAGAGCTAAAGGATGAAAGTTGGGGAAAGGCTGTCAGATTTGGCAATAAGAGATCCTGGATAACTTTGGAAAGAACAATTTCACTTCAATAACATTTCAGGAAGCCAAAGTGTAGGTGCTTGAGATACAAGCAGGAAGAAAATAGAAAAGTATAAAAGGCATTTTTCTAGGTTTTAGTGGATGATAGATTGGTCAAATAATAGGAGAAATGAAAGAAGGGAAGAATATCATTTAGAGGAAAAAGGTAAACGGCTGTTAAAGAATTGTGAACAATTAGGGAAAAGGAAAAAATTGAGGCTTTATATGGAGGAAACTTGTTGCTCTGAGAAGGAAAAAGCAACTGTTCTTCTGGAAATGACAATGTAAAACTACAGGTGCTATTCACATAAATCATCTAGGGAAAGTTTCAGAAGATTGATATTAAGCCGATTTTTTTTTTTTTTTTTTTTTACCCCCTTCCCACCAGTGGTATTAATAGAGAGATCTGCTGTCTTCCTGGGATATTTATCCAATACTCCATCAAATGACTGCAACCAAATATGGTGATTCACATGAGCACAAATTATACTTCTAGAAAAATCAAACAGGAAATTGAAGTTCTTAGGCACACATTTTTCTTATCAGTCTTTTCATCACTTGTAACAATAAAAAGGCAGGAAAGTTTGAAAAGAAAAGCAAATTTTGGAAATGACAAGATATTTGAGAAGATTTTTGTACAGTTTTTGGCTTAAATATAGATATAAAGTATATACCAGGTCTGAAATGCACCTAACAAGAAAATACGTATTGTATAAACCTAATCAAAAGGATTTTAAGCTGAAGAATAATGAAGAGAGAGAATGACTTAGACATAGCTCCCAAGCTTAATAATCTTGAGGAATAGCTACAAGGAAGGAAAAACTATTAAGAACAGTTGAAGCGCACAGAAGTTAACAGGAGCAAGAACCAGGAAAGGAATCAGTAATAAATTCCATGACTTCATATTTTGATATACACAAAGTATTCACAAAAAAATTCACAAAATATAGCTAACAAACAAGAATTGAGGATCAAAATGCAAGGGAACACATTTAAATTAACCTAAAAATACTTATTGAGACAGAGATGGGATAATACCAATGGCTGGAATGGTATAGTTTATTTGAAAGAAATGTGATAGCATAATTTTTGCATATTTGAAAGATATATTTATGTGAACATTCCCAGAAACCAAAGTGGGTTGAAGCATGACATCAGTGGATACCATTTGTGGGAAAGATACAGAGTTGTAGACTAGCTGATAGTTCCGTTAGGTTAATTTCAATACCCTGAGTAGTAATTAATTGTTTGGTATAAGAAGTTCTTCGAGGAGCAATTTAATGAGTTATTAGCCCTGTACTTTTAAAAATCTTTTCATAAATGATTTGTGTATAGCATGTTTCTATAATGTGCAAACCCGTTCTTTGGTGGAGTCAGGATCCACAAAAGTCTTGACTAGTCATAGAATTAGGACAAATCTAATGAGATACAATTTAATATATATTATTGAATTTTCATTCAATTTAGAAAACTAATTTCAGCAACAGAAACTGAAGGAAGTAAGTGATCTCAAGCTGAATTAAGTGAAATATAATGTCCAGCACTGGGGGAGGGTCCTGCTTATGCCTTCCCCTATTCAATTTCAGGTTCTACATTTTGGGGAAAAACATTGATAAGATGAAAAGTTACCAGAGGAGAATACTTAGAATTAGAAAAACACTTTGTAATGATCCTCTATGAAAATTAATTGAAGCTGTCAACACTTAGCCTGAGGCATTGAAGACTTACATTTGAAGTTGAGCATTGTATCTAATGTTAAGTATACTTAGATCATGTGGAAGAAGAATTGGGATTCTGTTCTGTTTGGGCCCTGGAGGAAAAATTAGAAATGGTTATGTAGAAGTTAAATTACAAAAAGACAAATGTATATCTAATGTAATTTTCATACAGTTAAGAGTTATAGAAAGGTAGAAAGAGAAAGCTGCCTTGGGAAGCAGAAGTTTCCTCTTCACTGGAATTCTTTTTCCTAATACATGTAAAGATAGTTTTCAACGTTCATTTTTGTAAAGATTTTGTTCTTTTAAATTTTTCTTCCTCCTTCCTTTACCTCTTCCCCAGGACAGCAAGCAATCTGATATAGGTTAAATATGTGCAATCCTTTTAAACATATTGCCATATTTGTCGTGTTGTGCAACAAAAATCGGGGAAAAGGAGAGGAAAAAGACATCACTGAAAGTCTTTAAAGAAATGTTGAATACTTTTTAAGATGTGGTGTAGGGTAGAATATTCTTTAGGGTTGCACCAAATGGCTACTGCTATCATTTACAACTCTGGGATTCTGTAATATATGAGTAGAATAGTAAGTAAATCTATTTAGTTCCATAAAGTATGGTTTTTTAAAAGCTTACTTTTAATACATAAGTATGTGTGTGTGTGTATATATATTATATTATATTATATATAAGTAAAAAGTGAATTGGGTTGCCTTTCTACTCTTTATTTCATACTTTCCTTGAGCCCTTCAATTGATTCTATTTTATGCATTCATTTTCTTATCTTTTATCTTTTGCTCTTACTGTAATTCTCTTTTTCTTTTATTTCCTATGCACAGTTCTTCCTTTGATTGTTCACAGTATAGTTGCTTTGTTAATTACTTACAAAGGACTCTTGCCCATCACACACTTTTAAACTTTATTAAGAAGAAATTATTGTCCTTTTAGAGGTTGATACAATTTCAAATCACAGTAGCTGTCTCAGCATCATATCTTAACTAAAGCAGTATTAGTATGGAATAGTTGTTTAATTTAATATTTGTTGTTATTTCGAGATTCATAATCTAACCAATATGAAATTTTGTTAAAATTACATCAGACTCCTTTTTTTAAAAAAAGATCCGAAGCATTGTTATTAACATTGGGTTGAAGATTAACCTCAGAATGAATTTGTGTCAGTTATATGCCCCAGGAAATACATACAATGCTTCTTTTGTTCAGGGTTTTTTTCTTTTGTTTTTTAAAGAAATGAAACTAGTTCATACAAATTAGTTTTCTGTACAACTGAAACTCACTCTTCAGCTTGATGTAATGGAAAGAATATTGAATTAAGAGTTAATGGAGTAACTGTTTACTTCCTAACTCTGTCAATTACTACCTGAGCAATCATGGACAAGTTCTGTAACTTCCCTGGACTTCATTTCCTACATGGTTCAAATCCCTTCTAACTTTAAATCTGTGGTCTTATATTTTATATTTTTAAGCTATTTTAATGAAACTTGTTTTCCTAAAATAGATAACCCCTTGTTAGTCCCAGTGCCAGTTTGAGTCTAATAACATAGAGTAAAAATCCTCTCTACAACATACCCAAGAAGTAATCATCACCTTTCATTAAAAATTTTAAATGATGGGACCTGGATAGTCCATAAGTTTCTCTTTACTTCAATGTAAATTTGCCTCTCCTCAGATTTTGCATATTCCTTCTATTTGTACCCTCTGGGGGATAATATGGAACAAGTCTGCCCCCTCTTGTAGGGGATAAGCCCTCAGATATTTGGAGACAGCTATCTTGTCCTCTCTTTCCCCAAGTTTTTGTCTTCTCAGATAAACCTTCTCAGGTCCATTTTCATATAGGATGAAGTTGATTTTTTTATTATCCTTTTGATGTTGTTTAGTTTATCAGTGCCCTTACTAAAATGTGGCACTTAGATCTTTATACAGTAGTCCAAATGTAGTCTGACTAAAGCAAAGTACATTGAGTCTCTCATCAATCTAGTCTCTGATATTTATCCCTTTTTATGTGTAATAATAGCTTTTAGTTTTTCAAAATATATGCAAAGATAGTTTTCAGCATTCACCTTTACAAAATCTTGTATAGCAAATTTTTCTCCCTCCCTCTCCCCACACTCCTCCCCTAGACAGCAATAGTATACAGGTTCAACATGTGCAATTCTTCTAAACATATTTCTACACTTATTATTCTGTGCAAGAAACTTCAGATCAAAAAAGGAAGGGGAAAAAAAAAAAAGAGAAACCCAAGCAAGCAACAACAACAAAAAAGGTGAAAATACTATGTTATGATCCACATTCAGCCCCTTTAAGTCATCTCTCTCGATGCATTTGGCCTTTTTTAATGCAGTAACATTGCATTGATTTTCTTGAGCACCATCTCACTGTTGACTCAAATGAGCATCTGGTCTACTTCAAGCTATAGTTTTGCCACACCTTCCCAATCTTGTACTTGGAAAGCTGATTTTCTGGTCCCAAGTATAAGACTTAAATTGCACCATAGTGGATTTAATCCAAAATATTTACCTCACCTAGGTAGTTTTGAAGCCTGAACATCTTTCAGTTTGTTAAGTATGCCTTTGTGCTATCTCAAAATTTAAAAATATATGATCTCAGCCTTTATATAAATTCATAAATGAAAATATTAAACTTCATAAGGTCAAGCACAAGTTTTTGGAGCATCTTTCCAAGTTGTCATCAAACCATTTATGGCCATTCTTTGGATCCTGTGAATCAACTTGATTAAAATCTCTCTAATTGTGCTTTTGGTTAGCCCATTGCTTCCCATCTTTTCCACAAAAATAGTAAGAAAGCCTTTACCAAATATATGGCTAAAACAGGTAAATCATATTGACCATATCCCTTCTTTCAGCTTAGTAACCCTTGCAACAAAGAAATTTAATAGGCCGGCATGACCTATTTTTACTGAAACTGTGCTGACTCTTAATGATCTTTTTCTAGATATTACATATAGAATAGCTTTTCAAAAATAATCGTCTATCATTTCACTAGCAGTTAGAATCAAGTTCATGGGCCTCTAATTTACACTTTTTCTTTTTTAAAACATGAACTTGTTTCCATCCCTAATCCTGTGACAGCTCATTCCCTATGATCTTTCAGGAATCACTGACAGTAGTTCATCAATCTCAGCTTCAGATTCTTTTCATGTACAAGGATGCAGCTCATTTGGTCTGTGGCCATTGTGCCTGTTACTAATAGTAGCTCCTGCACACTTCTAATTTACTACCCCTAATCTGCTGTGGGCTGGCAAACCAAATAACTAAGCTTGTCACAACTGTGTCTAATAATCAGAGTTAACATTTTCTGAATGAGTTTCTGAGGGACTTTACTTTTAATAAAGTTAACAAACTTTAGTACATAGAAATTGAGACCACTATTTTAATGGTATAGGGGAACTTTTCCCTTCATTTCTTGCTTCTCAACTTTTTCAGGTGAGTGAATGTCATGATAAAATTTAAATCTGATCTTTATTATTAAGACTTTTCCTAATATCACATTTAAATGTATAAAATAATTTCCAAAGTTACATGTATGTTTCAATATAGCATATATTTATTTTGTGTGGTGCCTTACAGGGTAATTTCAATCTAAAATATGATGATTATTGTTCATAAGATTTTTACTTCTTTCTGTATGTCCTTTGTATTCCTTATCCTCTGTTCACTATAATTAACCCAGATCCTCTGCTCTAAAAGCATTCAGTTGAGATTGAGAAATGCATCTACATTAAGGGAATTGTAAAGGAATGGTGGTAGGGTGGTCATGTTGTTTTGAGCTACCAGACAAAGTATGCCTAGGATCAGTCATCTTTTGTTACATCATGAAAAATGAAAAATGTTGTATAGAAGATTTTTTTGCTTCACAGCATGGGAAAATTATGGGCATGAGAAATAAGAAACACATTATAGAAAAGAAGTAGCAAGAAGAAAAAGGAGACTATGTTGCTTAGTAAGAGACCTCACAGGAAAAGGCTATTTTGTGTACTGATATAGTGATATTTTTCACACAAGTTATATTTCAGCTTTCATTAATTTAAGTTGTATCTAATAATTATTTTTTAGTCTCATATCTCACATGGCCTACTTACTGAGAAAAGTGGTACTGCCAAATGCTCTTGGGGGGTGGAGGGGGCACAATACTCAAATCAAGAATTAAGTCAAGTCTTTATGATAGAGTGTGTCATTATGGTCATTTAAATAAATAAAAAGTCCATTAAGCTAGATGGGGATGATTAAATCTTATGAGCACAATAGCCAGTGTCTCAAAAGTTTGAAAAAGCAGGCTACATTGCCACAACTAGGAAACTTTCATTAACAAGTTATCACCATACACAGCAAGTTCTAGTACTTTGGCATATTGTATTTTCAGGACCGCTACAGCTATGACCTCGGAAGAAAAGAAGGAACGACCCATAAGCATGATTCATGAAGCTGCTAATTATAATTTGACTTCGGATTATGCAGTGCATCCAGTGAGCCCTGTGGGCAGAGTAAGTTATTCTTTCTGTTAATTATTGGTTAGCAAAGCTCATTGTTAGTTCATAGCATATTTTTATATAATTAGAAGTACCATATTAAGAATAATTAGAATTCAAATTTAAATAGTGCTTATGAATACTTGAAGACAACAAGAAACTAAAATATAGTATGATTTGAATATTTTTATAATGTCCTGGTAGTATGAATTTTTAATGTAAATTTGTATATAAATGAATCTTGTTTAAAGTTTTGCTGTTACAGTTTCTTTTAGAAGCTAGGAATTAATATGTGTTTATAATAAAGAAATGAGTTAGTTCCAGATATTTAAAAGAAGTAAATTAAAGACTAAGCATATTTCTATAGCTTTTTCTTTGACAAACCCATAATCTGTATCACAGAATTCTTAGTGCTGAATGAGAAATGAGTACTACTGTACTTGTTTAAGATGAGTGTAATTTTTTTTTCTGACATCATTGTGATTTAGTTAAATGAATATGTAAAACTGCTGGCTTTTGTAATTCTTTTATAATGATCACTAGCAGAAATCTATTTAATTCTTCATTTTCAGCATGATTTAATGGAAAGAGTACTGAAGTAAAAGTCAAAAAATGTGGTCTTTAATCCCAGTTTTGCCACAATCTAGCAATGTGACCTTGGGACAATCATTTAGATTCTCTTTCTACAACTGTCAAATAAGGGTTTTGATTAAATGACTATTAATATTTCTTCTACTTGCCAAATACTTACATATAAAAATCAGTATTAATTGTATAGATATACTACCCATCAAAGATAGGAATTGTTTCATGTTTTTAATAGATTAAAAAAAATTTTGTTTTAATGGTGCTTCAATGTACCTTTAATCCCACTTATATGGGCACTCCCTCCTCTGCCTCTAATGTCCACTGTCTAATCTTCTTATCTTGTGTGACTGGTCCATTATCTTCGCATAATTTTTTTAAGGGGTTGTACTTAGTGTGCTAGAAGTTGTCCTGTAATTATCTTGAGATTGTTTGGTTTGCAGCTAAAGAGCTGTGGATCAGCTTACACTTGTCTCACTAAATGACCTGCCTATTTCCTTTTCTGAGCAAGGATCTCTCCAATGATGTTCTTTAGTTGGCTTCTCCTAACCAGTTCTTTGTTGGTCATCATTGCAGATGACCCACACCCACACTGTGCCTCTGTTGCCCTTTGAATGACCTTCAATCATAATTCTTCAGAGACTATGGAATTCCAACAATGGAATCCATAGAGCAGCAATGAGAAGAGCATTGATTTTAAAAGCATGAGTCCCTTTTTCCAGGAAGATGTTTTAGATCACTGAAAGCTTTATACATTTTCCCAAATATAGTCCAACTCATTGTCCTCTTCCAGTTTGGTTCTGGAGCCTATTCATTGTGTTCCCAAAATGTCTGTTGAAGACATGTTTACTAACGGACCAACTCTATAAATTGATCATACAGTTATATATCACAATCTGGACAAGAGACATTTTTTATACACTGTTGTTTTAGGTTGAATTTTATTGAGTAATTATGGAATTTTTAGGAAACTACAAAGTTGGAAAACTTGATATAATGATCTCAATCCTCCAGAGCAGTGTCAAACTCAAAACAGAAAGGGATTTCTGTGGACTGCATGTTGGCTTAGAAAACCAAAAATTTACATTATCTATTTTGCGTTGGTTTTTTAATTTATTTTGTCAACTATTTACCAGTTACAAATTAGTCTAGTTAGGGACTCACTAAGAAATTTTGAGGCCTCAAGTTTGACATCTCTCTTCTAGAAAATATAATATTTATATTAATATAATATATTATATATTATAATAGAAACAAACATGTTTGGTAACATACCTCTCTCTGTGTTTTATACCTTGAATTATTTCAATAAGCAGAGTATAATCAAACAGTTATCTCTATTATTACATCATTCAGGAAAATTAGTTTGATATTGAAATAACACATGGGAGAAGATCTTGCAAAGGAACATTTTGCTGTACTGAATCAGATGTTCTTTGAAATATGCTAACTAAGCAAAGTAGCAGTTGGCATCCTCATAAATTTAATCAGTTCTACTCTGAGAATAAGTGAATATACAAAAGATCTGTCATCTTCATAGAGAACTCATTTCACCAGAGTAGTTAAAAGCAATTTATTGATATATTAGTTGATAATTGCCCAGTTTCATAGCTTATAATTGTCAGAAAGTAGAATTTGTATCTGTCTTCTTGATTACAAGCCCAGTTTTTTTGTGTACAATGCCATAATATCTTCTGGAGAAGAATGTTTGCAAAAACATTTTTATACCTTTCTCGTATCTTTTTCAGTGATGTCTTTAATACATTTATAGGTTATTGTCATGAAATTTTTTGCAAAGATGGAAAAGTAGACATGGATTTATAGTTAGTATTTTCTCAGTTGCCTTTTAAAAAAAAAATCTTTATTACTTCCCCTCCCAACATAGACCTTTCCTATATATACTTGATTTACCCCAGCTATTCTTCCCATTGTTGTGGGAACATGTTGCCATTTATATATATTCCCTTATTCAGCACTGGATGTTCATCTTTGTCCTTGGTGGGGAATATAGAAATCTTGACATATCTTTTTTTTTTTTTTTTGGTCTGTTTGGGAGAGAGTATCAACAGAAGAAACAGTCCCCTCAGAATCTTACAACCAAATAATATATAAAAAACTTGTGAAATTATAGATCAAAAATCAATGTTTTTACAGGAAGGTTACTTATATATCACATTAATTATATAATCAATGTTAGCCATTGGACATACTTGAAAATTGTATCTAATGATGGAGTTTTGTTAGTTGGATAGAACCCACAACATCTTTAAGCTTCTTGGCAATATTTTTTTCTGAAAAAATAGACAAGATCAGTGCGTCAGATTTTCAAAACATATGCATAGTTTTCAACATTCATCTTTGTAAAACCTTGTATTCCAAATATTTTCTTCTTCCCCCACCTCTTCCCCTAAATGACAAGTAATCCAGTATATGTTAAATAGGTGTAATTCTTCTATTTCCACACATTTCCACAATTATCATGTTGTACAAGAAAAATCAGATCAAAAAGGGAAACAAGAAAACAAAAAACAAACAATTTTTTAAAAAGGTGAAAATACTATGCTGTAAACACATTTAGTCTCAGGCTTCTTTCTGGATGCAGATGGCTCGCTCTATCCCAAAACTGGTCAGAATCATCTGATTGTTGGAAAAAATCAAGTTCATCACAATTGATCATCAAGTAATTTTGTTATTGTGTACAGTGATCTCTTCATTCTGCTCACTTTACTTACCATCAGTTTGTGTAGGTCTCTCCAGGTCTTTCTGAAATCATCCTCCTGATCATTTCTTACAGAACAATAATATTCCATGACATTCATATACCATAATTTATTCAGCCATTCTCCAACTGATGGGCATCCATTCAGTTTCCAGTTTCTTGCCACTACAAAAAGGGCTGCCATAAACATTCTTGCACATGTTCATCCCTTTCCCTCCTTTAAGCTCTCTTTGGAATACAAACCCTGTAGAAATACTGCTGGGTCAAAGGGTATGCACAGTTTCATACCTTTTTGGGCGTAGTTCCAGATTGCTCTCCAGAATGTTTGGATCGTTCACAGTTCCACCAACAATGCCTCAGTGTCCCAGTTTTCCCACATCCCCTTCAACATTTGTCATTATCTTTTCCTGTCATCTTAGCCAATATAACAAGTGTGTAGTGGTATCTCAGAGTTGTCTTAATTTGCATTTCTCTGATCAATAGTAATTTGCAGATACATTTTCTAATGCTCTCTAGATAATGAACTTAACTCTGATCAAAAATATCTGTTACTTTATTTGTAAACTATTGCTTATAAGCAGTTGGCTATACCACTGTGATTTCAAACAAAGCTTATATTCATTTTGAAGGGAAACATTACTTAAGTGTTCACTGTACATTGCCTGGGGTGAAAATTCTTGTTTCCAGCTATATCAGAGTAGCTCTAGTCCTAATTACAGAGGGCAGAAAGTCACATGCTTTAAAGTAAGTGCTGACTTCAGTTAAAATGCTGAATAAAATCATGGGTGTTAATACATTTGCTGCTGAAAAAGTTGATACTGAAATGTCAAGATGACAGTGACAGTTTTCAGATAAAAAAATCGAGCCAGTGGTCAAGAAGCTAAAGCTGAACTTGAAAATGGAAGGGGAAGAGAAAGAAAATGATCTTGAAATGGGAAGTTTTTAGCAGATAACATCCCCATTTCAGGGTTTTTGGGGTTTTTGGTTTTTTTTGCTGAGGCAATTAGGGTTAAGTGACTTGCTCAGGATCACACAGCCAGGAGGTGTTGTGTGTGAGCTCTAACCACTGCACCACCTAGCTGCCTCTGGTTTTAAAAACTTATTGTTTGTAGTGTGGCGATAACATCACTTACTGAATTGAGTCCTTGTCATATCATTACTCCACTGTATGGATGGTGATGGGGGGGGGGGGGAGAACGTGTATTGTTTTAAGTGAACTATTAGCAATATTCCTTTCAACTCTTAAAAAGTTTACACAAAGTCAATTTTCTTTAAATTACTCATTATTATTGATTGGTTTTTGAAATGAAGTAATAGGAGAACTCAAGAATATGAAAGGAACTCCAGACTTTTCTTGAGCATTTGTGGACCTTTTTTTTTTTTTTTTTTTTTTTTTTTGCTGAGGCAGTTGAGGTTAAGTGACTTGCCCAGGGTCACACAGCTAGGGAATGTGAAGTGTCTGAGACCAGATTTGAACTCAGGTCTTCCTGACCTAAGGGCTTGTGCCACCTAGCTGCGCCTCATTTGTGGACCTTAAAAATGGAATAAAAAACTCCCATAGGAACTCAGTTAAGCACAGAGAAGATGCTATAAAAACATTGAGAGTTATATAGGATAAACTTTAAACATTATAATTATTAATAAGCATTTTTAAAAATTATACAGAAATAGTTTCTACTTCATTACATAACAGACTTTAATCATTTCCCACGATTGATCATCCTTATTAATGAATTTGATATTTTAAGAAAATGCTAGTGAAGCATAATAGGAACTAAGATGCCTTAATGAAGAAATAGCTTTGCTAACATATTAAAAGTTTATATAAATAAGTGTTAAAGTTTAATATAAATGAGGTTGATATATTCTTTTTTTATTAAAGCTTTTTATTTGCAAAACATGTATGGGTAATTTTTCAACATTGAACTTTGCAAAGCTTTCTGTTACAAATTTTTCCCCTGTACTCCCCACCCCTCCCCTGGATGCCAGGAAGTCTACTACATGTTAATTATGTTAAAATACTTGACAAATAGAATATGTGTATACATATTTTTACAGTTATCTTGCTGTGCAAGAAAAGTCGGATCTACAAGAAAAAAAAAATCTGAGAAGGGAAACAATGCAAGCAAACATCAATAGTAGAGAGCATGAAAATGTTATGTTGTGGTCCACATTTCATATCCCTCTCTCTGGGTATATATGGCTTTCTTCACTGAACAATTGGAACTAGTTTGAAACATTTTATTGTTGAAGAGAGCCATGTCTATCAGAATTGATCATCATATAGTCTTGTTGTTGCCGTGTATAATGATCTCCTGGTTCTGCTCATTTCACTCAGCATCAATTCATGCTATTGATATATTCTTAACTAGATTTTTAAATTTATTTTTTAATACACATTGCTTTATGAATCATTGGGAGAGAAAAATCAGAACAAGAGAAAGACCAGTTGAAGGGAAGGGTTCAAAAAAAGAAGCCAACATAGCATTTATTGATTTACATAGATTTTTTTTAAGCATTAATAAATAACATACACATAGGGTGGTTAAAGTTAACTTTTCTAATAAAGGTTGAGACAGACCAGGTGACTTTAAAGAAGATCTCTTCTGTCTTGTTTTAAGTGTGTTATGAGGTCTTCAAATTTTCTAACTGTAGCATTAATTATGCTGATTCTGAATTTTTATAGCTTTCTTTCTTTAAAAAATATTTTCATTGATAAAGAGCCAAGAGCATAATCATCCATTTTTCCTTGCAGCTTTGTTTGGTTCTGTTTATTTCTTCTTTAAATTCTCAATTGTTTTAACACCAAATAGAACAATATTTTGTTGTTAAAATATAACCTGATTCTGCTATTACTTCAGTACTTTAAAAGATCTGTCACTTATGATAAAGGTGCTCCCTCCAGTGGTTTAGCCGAGTTTCACAGGATGAGAAGGCATGATTCAGTTGGTTGCCTTCTATCCTATCATAAACCTTTCCCAGGCAGTTGGAACATTTCTGTTGTTTTCTTAAAACTACATGACATCAGTAGCCTATGGGCTGTCCATCAGTCCTTGGGTGATTTTTCTGAGTGTCTCCACTTTCTAAGATAATAGTTTGGATAGAAGATGATCATTTTGATTCAGTTCCCTTTGCCAGGTCAGTCACCATCCACTATTTTGTGTGAGTGAGGGAGGGTGTGTGTGTGTGTGTGTGTGTGTGTGTGTGTGTCTGTCTGTCTGTCTGTCTGTCTGTCTGCGCACGCGCCCCGAGACTCAGATTCAGTTACCATTTGAAGAATATGATCTGTGGACGTGATTCCCAGCTCTGTTACTATCTTCTCTCTCCTGAGAACAGTGCCCATCCTAGGCAGCTGAGTGGTACAGGGCAGCTGGGTGGCCCAGTGGAACACGGTGGGCTCATGTCAGCAAGTTACATACTAGCAGCATTGGCCCAGGCAGCTTTTCCATCTTCCTCATCTGTAAATTTCATAGACAACAGTAACCCAGTTCACTGAACACACACAGAGTTCTGCTAAGAACGTAGAATACCAATGGGCACATGAAGATAGTCCTTGTCCTCGGACTGACAGTCTGATGGGGAACGACACCCAGAAGTCAGCTAAAAATACGTATGGGGCTGGTGGTGGTGGTTGGATTTTTGTTCTTTATGGAGAGGTGAAGGGGTGCTTTGTGCAAGCATGTGGCGAAGCAACGAAGAAGTCCCAAAGGAGTCGAGCAGGGTGGGAAAATGAGGAACTGTCTCCTGGACCACTTCATCCAACCTGACACCAACTTCCAAAGGCCTGGGGAAGACAAAAGGAGATGTTTATAAAGCTCTGTGCTCATCCAGTGCAGTATGTAGAAAACAACAGAACTCCTTGTGTTCTCTTGTCCTCAACACTTCGTGCAGACTTCTCAGTCACCCGGGGTTTCCCCTTGGCCTTCTCTGCAGGCAGTCATGTTCAGCATCTGGCAAATCGACCCCACAAGCTCAATATCCTCTTAGTTCTCGGCAGTCCCCACTCTTAATCTCGCTTAGGCAGTTAAAAAGCCTCCTGATTGGTCTTAATATCTGTCTCTCATTCTCTTAAATCCTTCCTGAAAGGACAGATCTGACCGTGACACCCCTCTCTGCAGTGCTTTCATTGACCACCTGTCCCTCAGCTTGGCATTTGAGGTCTTAACAGCCAGGCTCACTTCACATGCTTAATTTTGTGCATTTTGTTCTGCTTCCCTTCTGAGCTTTATCCAGGTGTTACTTCAAACCCGACGTCAAGGTGCACCTGTCAGGCCCCTAATTGTTTGTACTTTGGCCTTTTTTCAAATTATCTTCCCTTGGCAGCTAGCTCATGTGGTGGGTACAGCACCAGCTCTGAAATCAGGAGGACCTGAGTTCAAATCCAGCCTCAGACACTTAATACTTCCTGACCCTGGGCAAGTCACTTAATTCCATTTGCCTCAGCAAAAAGAAAAAAGGAAAAGAAAATTTTTAAAAATCAAATTATCTTTTCTTAGTTAACTGGTAAACATATTCTGCTCCCTAGATAAGTTAGTTGCTTAAGGACAAGCTTTTTTTGCTTTTGTCTTTGTGTCTTTATCTTGTACAGTTCCATGCAGGAGTAGGTGCCCAGAAAATGCTTGTAAAATTTATAGAAAAGCCCTTTAAGGGATGAGGATGAGTTTGAGAGAAATTAAATTATTTGTTCAAGAAGACTTACATAACCCAGAATCCAGATTTCAAACCCAAGTCATTTTCATTCAACCCATACGCTCACAGTCTCCCTACCCATTTTGACTTGTGGCTCCATGAATAGAGGGCTGGGCCTGAGTCAGGAAGACTCATCTTTCTGAGTTCAAATGTGGCCTCAGACCTATACTAGCTGTGTGACCTTGGGCACATCACTTCACCCTGTTTGCTTCAGTTTCCTCTTCTGTGTGGAAAGTTAGGGTGATCTCTTTGAGTATTTGAGGCTCTCATTTAGGTAATCTTATGAAAGTTTATGCTATCCAATTAGAAAAAAATCTCAGGGTTCTCACTGTCTATTAAGAATTCTTTTCCTGTTGTAATTCTTTACTTGAAGATCTGGGACAGAAGCAAATTGCTTTGAGGAACATAATGCCCTCTTGATATTTTTGGAAAGAAGTTATAGAGTTTTCTGTATTGGATCTTTAAAAGATCTTGAAAATTCTTAATATTAATTATTAATATAATTTATTTTTAATTATATATAGTGAATATTAATTCTTAGTAGAAGGAGAACATCATTTTACTCTACCCAGTCAAATATTATGTGGTTTGTTTTTTCATAGTCAACAAATAATAATTACAATTATAATTCACTATATATAATTAAAAATAAATTATATTAATAATTAATATTAAGAATATTAATTTTTTTCTCCACTGTTTTTATACTGTCTTATGAGATATTGAGAATCTCCCAACGTTTTCCTCCTGAAAATTTGACAAAAGTTCTGTTCCTCACTAGTATGATCCTTGGCAATGTTATTTTACCATTCTCCCCTGTATCCCACTTTTGAAAGTCCTTATAATTAAAATATAAATTGATTTAACCTAGCAAATTATCTGGATTGTCAAAATTTTAATGAAACACAATTTTTTCATACCTCAGGCACAAAAGTCTTTTTGGTAGACAACAGGATGTTCATTGTAATTCTTTAAAATGAGGACAGGATTAAAATTTTCCCATATTATAAGTCTTAGGAAAATCCATTGCCATAAGATCACAGATTTGGAGTTGAAAGAAGCCTTGGATATTACAGATGAGGAATTTGAGACCCAAAAAGGTTAACTGTTTTGTAATCACATCAGTAGTAACTTAGCTGAGCCAAGGTTCTGGTTCACATTTTCTTATAGTGCATACCCCATACTCTTTATTTTACTACTCTATCTTTCTAATCAGTAAAAACTTTTATTCACATAAGTGTCATTTTTTCCAAGATTTTAAAAATATTTTGTAAGATATTTTCTCTAGTACTTTAATCTATTTAAATTCATTGAACATTTAGGATGTCTTTCACATGTAAAACAATGTGTTAAACACTAAACAAGCTACAAAATGAAAATTTCTCATAATCATAGAGTAATGTTTTGATCACATCGGTATCCATTTCATTTTCTAACTTTTCATTCCATTTAGTCTTCACGGTCTTCAAAAAAAGTTCATAATTTTGGAAAGAGATCAAACTCAATTAAAAGGAATCCCAATGCACCTGTTGTCAGACGAGGTTGGCTTTACAAACAGGTACCTTTTAATTTTTTATGCCATATTAGGTGAAACATTGAATCTTATGGGTGTTAAAAATGAAATTTGAAATTTGCAGAGATTATCTTTCCTTGATTTCTGATTGTCGAGTCTATTAGGGAAAAGATGGGAATTATAACAGATTTTTCGTGGTTTAAAATAGATTCTACTTTGAAAGTTTTTTTTTAATGGAAGAGAATAAAAGATGAAAATTAATCTGTTTTGAAAAATATAAAGATAAATGTATCAGAATTATCTAGTTAGAGTAGCAATTTAATTCAGAAATTCTTTCTTATACCACAAGAAAAATGTGTCTGAGGTCTTGATCTCTTCTGTAAATATCTGAGCATATATGTGTATTTGATGCCTATATACAATTTCACTTCAGCTTTGACAAATTGATTGTTGAAATAAATATTTCAGATTAGTCATCTTACTTGAGTAGCTACTCCCTCATCATATTTGTGCCTGACTCCAACATTTAGAGATATCATTTTGGTCCTCTGAGAACAAAGGACAACAACCAGTTAATTCCCTCTTCAAGTAGAGAGTACATTTAGGTACTCAAAATTATTTTTTAATATTGCTTTACAAAACGTTTTTTCCAAAATAAAACCATGGTATGTTGAAGTATATTGAAAATATTCCTATTTTATCAGCACAATTGGAGAGTGAAATGGAAAGCTGACCTTGAAGTCAGGTTGTTCAAGTTCTGTCTCTGATACATATTACTGTATAACTGAATTCTTTTGACAGTCAAGTCAATACTTTTGAATTTCAGGAAAAATACCCACTTTCATTGGTGAATCCCCTCGCCCCCCCCCACACACCCCTTTCTTTCCCTCCTGCCTCCAGTCAATATTACCAGTGAAATAATAGTCCCTGAATACACACACAGAGACACACACTTTTATATCAACACATAATATTATTTGCCATTCTTCTCTATTTCACTAGAAGAGAAAAGCTAATCAATTATCATAATTGTGTTTAAATAAAAAGGCCTGAGTGAGTTTTCTGTAATTAAAGTATATGAATGTTAACACATAGAAGCACTGACCTCTGTTTTAACTGGTCGGTTTTTAAGATTCATTTATTGGTTTTCAGCCCTGCATAAGATTGCTGAGTTTAATGGATGACTAAGGTCTTATTATATGCATATGCATATGTTTTTCTACATGTTTCAGATAGTACAGATTATAAAAAATGTATTATGTATGTCCTTTATTTGATAGTATAGTTTTCTGTACAAGTTATGGTAAATGTGCTAAATGACTGTTCAGAGCCTATTTATTAGGTGACTTGAAAATATTTGACTTGACAATTTAATTTGACAGTTGTTAATAATTATCTTTATAAAGATAGTTTATAACACCTTTTTTTTTGGGGGGGGGCTCTTCCCCTTATAACAAACACACTTCTTCCTAACCCAAATACCACCTTTGTTCCAAGTATCTGCTTTAATTTCAGAATTGTTTTGAAATGGTTATAGTAACAAGGAAATTATTTAATGGTTATATTCTTAAATGCATTTAATATTTGTCGTTTCTTTTTGAAGGATAAGTTCTCAAGGGTCAGTGTTTCTTTCTCTTTGATTTTGCCATTTACAATATATAGGCTTTGTTTATGGCCTTTTTTTTTTCTTTAAGAAGGAAATGCATAATTTTGTGAAAGGTTGCTACATTTTTATGAACTTCATTCAGGCAAAAAATGTGTTGTTAGATGGTAAACCTGTTCTTCAAACTGAGCAAATATCGACCTGAGATTGCTTTTAAAAAAGTGTTGATAGAATTTGTGTTATCTGTCACATCAGGATACTATTCACTGTCATTTCAAATTCCATTATCTATAAGTATGATTTAAATAGTTACATTGTTCCTGTTACACATTAGCAACTTAGTATTTCTAGATTGCCAAAAAGCACATATTGCTTGATTATTATCCTCTTGCCAGCCAGTAATCATGCCCAGAAGAATGTATTTTAAATTGCTTAAAAATATAGTACCACTCACTTTATATAAATTACTTCAGAGTTCAATAGGCTTGGGGAAATTTCTGACTGGGATTCTTTAATGACAAAACTATGTATTAAACTTCAAGTTAGTTGTTTTTTTTTGTTTGTTTTTGTTTTTGTTTTTTTTTTTT
>JAJPUD010013995.1:0-42157 GCA_023553655.1 Myrmecobius fasciatus | reverse complement strand
GGAAAATTGGAAACTAGTGTGGAAGAAATTAGGGCTTGACCCATACCTAACACCACATACCAAGATAAGATCTAAATGGGTTCATGATCTAGATATAAAGAGGGACTTTGTAAGCAAGTTAGAGGAACGTAATATAGTTTATCTCTCAGACCTGTGGAGGTGGAACAAATTTATGTCCAAAGAAGACTTGGAACTCCTAATTGAACACCAGATGGATAATTTTGACTATATTAAGTTAAAAAGTTTCTGTACAAGCAAAACAAATGCAGACAAGATTAGGAGGAAAGCATCTAATTGGGAAACCATCTTTACATTCAATGGTTCGGATAAAGGCCTCATTTCTAAAATATATAGAGAATTGTCTCATATATATAAGAATTCAAGCCACTCTTCAATAGATAAATGGTCAAGGGATATGAACAGACAATTTTCAGATGATGAAATTAAAACAATCTCTAGTCATATGAAAAGTTGCTCCAAATCACTATTGATCAGAGAAATGCAAATTAAGACAACTCTGAGATACCACTATACACCTGTCAGAGTGGCTAAAATGACAGGAAAAGATAACGATGAATGTTGGAGGGGATGTGGGAGGGCTGGGACACTAATACATTGTTGGTGGAACTGTGAACGGATCCAACCATTCTGGAGAGCAATTTGGAGCTATGCTCAAAAAGTTGTCAAACTGTGCATACCCTTTGACCCAGCAGTGTTTCTACTGGGCCTATATCCCAAAGAGATCTTAGAGGAGGGAAAGGGACCCACATGTGCAAGAATGTTTGTGGCAGCCCTTTTTGTAGTGGCTAGAAACTGGAAACTGAAGGGATGCCCATCAATTGGAGAGTGGCTGAATAAATTATGGTATATGAATGTTATGGAATATTATTGTTCTGTAAGAAACGAACAGCAGGACGATTTCAGAGAGGCCTGGAGAGACTTGCATGAACTGATGCTAAGTGAAACGAGCAGAACCAGGAGATCATCATGCACAGCAACAACAGTATTACATGATGATCAATTCTGATGGACGTGGCTCTCTACAATAAAGAATTGTCTCAAACCAGTTCCAGTTATTCACTGAAGAAAACCATATACACCCAGAAAGAGGGACATGAATATGGGCCACAACGTAACATTTTCATGATCTCTATTGACATTTGCTTGCATCGTGTTGCCTTTCTCTGATTCTTTTTTTTTCTTGTAGATAGGATTTTTCTTGCATAACTTCTCAAGCATTTCAACATTATTAACATGTAGTGGACTTCCTGCCATCTGGGGAGGGGAGGGGACTGGGGGTAAAATTTGTATTGGAAAGCTTTGTAAAGATCAAGGTTGGGGAACTACCCATACATGTTATACAAATAAAAAGCTTAAAAAAAAAAAAAAAAGAAAATTTCCAGTCAATTACAGCATACTACATATAGTAGGTACTTAATGATTTGTTTAATGAATCAAATATTAAAGCATTTCAATAATAGTAAAACATAAAAAAATAAATATAGTTTGGTATTTATATTTATCTATTAGCACATTTAAATTATTTTGAGGAACATGTGTAATACTGTGTAGTGTGGGTAGTCTCAGGGAAGTCTGGGTTTTGTCAAACCCTTCATATAAGAGCTTTTTATTAACAAGTATTGTATTAGTCAATAAACAACACTTTAAAATCATGAAAATGCCAAATTTAGGGGACTATTTATTAGTGCTATACATGTATTAAACAAAGTGCAGTCTAGTGAAATGCTTAATTTACACATGAATCCTGCAGAGAGCAGCAGCAGCAATAAATACATTCTGGTTTTAATGGCATATACTTTTCAAATACTCATGTCTGTGCATCATATAAAACATTTATATACAATTACATTTGTCACCAATGCTTGCTTTTGTTAGCTCAGCATCTCCTTCTACATTATTGCCTTTGAGTGATGATTTTTAAATATTGCCCACATGGTAGTTCTTGAATGGCTTAAAATGGATAATGTTATTATACCTTCCGTATTGTTTATCAGGAGCATACAATTTAGTTCAACATCATGGTGAAATGTTATTCGATTTGAGAAATAAGTGGAAGATAGTATTTTGAAACAAAAAGTGACTTTTAAAATGACATTTCATATCTTAGTTCTATAAGAGGAGAAAAGATAAATTGCTCTTTAAAATGAACACCCTAGTGGCTTAAAAATTAGCCACTTAAAAGCTTTAGCCATTTTGCTAAAATATCTTAAGACAAATTTACTTAAAAATTAATTTATATAAGAAACCCAGTTTGCAGAGATAATATGCTCAAATATGGTATATCATCCTTTCTATTTTCTGGATGCCCACAACCAGTGCAGCATATATTCAATCTTAGTATCATTGTAACCTGACTGTATCTGAGTGAAAAAAGGATAAATCAGTTTTAGCCTCTGATACCTTAGATAGCTTTACTCCATCAAATACTTCATGAAGTTCATTACTCTATAGATGAAAGAGCTTCATTCTAAATACATACTTTTCTGACAGAATGGACTATTATGAGAAGTAAGATAAATAAAGAAGACATAAGGATGCTGAGATGAAATAACCTTTATTTTAGTATAAGTTGTAACCGAGTGATTTCATCATCATCACCATCATCATCATCATCACTACTACTACAGCCACTACCACCACCATCACCACCATCAATAACTAACATTTACTTTGGGCTTATTATGGGGCAGGCAGTATAATAAAAATACTGTGCAATCATTTTCTTGTTTGTCCTTATAATAATTCTGTAATATAAGTATTATTATTTTCATCATTTTACAGATGAGGAAACTGAGGCAAATAGAACTTGAGATTTGCCCACTAAATATCAAATTAGAGACAGCAACTCAGCTGAACTATTTTAACATATTCCTCCAAACTTTAAATAATGCTTGAAATCAAATTTTGGAGTAGCAGAATCAACAAAAGGTCAGGATGAAACATTTTCCAGCCTAAGATAACTCATAAGGTCAATAAAAGATCTGTAACATAAGAGTGGACTTGTCCTATGGGGTATCAGTAGCCCCAGCTACTACAGCTCTAGCTTTGGAAACTATAAGGGAATCAAACAACTTTTTATAAAAAGATTACACAGGAGACATGTTGTCAATAAGGAAAGAATCAGGCACTGTGGCAATTCCATTACCCATAAACAATTCTGAATTGTATTTTCGGGGTAGAGAAAAACATTGGTGGTTAATCACAAGGAAGTTGGGTCCTTGGTCACAATTCCAGGAGCAAGAAGAATGTTGATCTGGTGGAAGGAATCAGGAGCTCTCCCTAAGTAAAGACTAGAACACACACTAGGAGAGCAGCAACCACACTTCTCCCTGGTTCATATAACCATGGAAGCACCAAAAACATGTAGACCTCCAGAACTAGTTTCCAAAATGTCAGCCCCCAAAAATTTGAAACCTGGGACAATGCCTCCCCATCCCTTGGTGAGCAGAAACCAACTTCAACATAAAGTTCAAAATGAAGAAATAAGATGGAAAAATCAATGAACAAAGAAATAGAAAAGGACAACTATGTTTTTTCATAATGTCTGGCAAGAGCAAGACAAATTCAAAGAAGAGAACAATGTCAAAATAGCTTCTTGAAAAAACCTTAAAGAAAAATGCTAATTGGATGCACACCCAACAAGAATTCCTGGACAGTTTTTGAAAAAAAAAACGATATGAGTGATAGAGAAAAATACAAAAAAAGGGAAAAAATTGAATTAACAGCTTGGTAAAAGAGTCCCAAAAATTCACTGAAGAATTGCTTTAAAAAGCATAATAGGTCAGATGGAAATGGAGTTACAAAAACTAACTACAGAAAATATTTTCTTAAAAATTAGAATTGAGTAAGTGAAAGTCAATAACCCATAAGACATCATGAAATAATAGCAACACAGTAAAAGAAATGAAAAAAAATATGAAAGATCTTACTGGATAAAAAAAATAACTAGAAAATAGGCTTTGGAGACAGAATACAAGAATTACCGTATTACTTGTTAAACAATGGGGAAAAGAGTCTAAATATCATATTTTGAGAAATTTTCATTAATAAAATTTCCTCAAAATCTCAGATTCAAAAGGTAAAATAGAAACTGAATGAACCTATTAGGCACTTCATGAAAGAGATCAAAAATGTGAAAACTCCCAAAAATATTTTAGCCAAGTTCCAGAGGTTTCAGTTTAAAGAGAAAATATTTTCAACAGCCAAAACAAAAACAATAACAAAACATTCAATTGTTGTAGCACCACAAACAGGATCACAAAAGATCTAATATTTTCCATGTTAAAGGAGTTATGGGTTAAAGGAGTGATATTTCATAATACAAAAGAGTTAGGATTGTATACAATAATTTTGCAGAAAACCTAATATAGAAATAAGACTTTCAAGCATACTTGATGAAAAGAACAGTGAAATAGAAAAACTGACATTCAAACACAAAATTCAAGAGAAGCATAAAACAGTAAATATAAAATTAATAATAATGGACCTAATAAAATTAAATTATTGACATGTCTGCATGGCAAGATGAAATATGTGATTTTTTAAGAACCTTACCATTTTAATATAGTTTAAAAAGAGTTTACATAGACAGAGATTATGAGTATGAGACAGTTAAACTGGAATAATTTCTAAAAAAGGAAGAATTAAGAAAGAGGAAATATTTGCGGGAGAGGAGAGAAGAAAGGGAAAAATAAAACAGGGGGATTTGTTTTTACTTAAGCAAGGGATACAAGCAAGATCTTTTACAAAGGAGGGAATACTAAGGTAGGGTGATAATTAATTAATTGAACTTTACTCGTCAGAATTCAAAGGGGGGGGATGCATATATACTCAGCTAGGTATAAAAATATGACTTCAGCAATGAGGAAATATTAAGAAAAGGGGAAAAAAAGAAAAAAAATGAGAGGGATGATTAAAGAAAAATAGGTTAAGGGATATGTTCATAGGAAGACAAATAAACTTTTGAGCAGGGGCAGGATAAAAGGAGAGAGAAAACTATAGAAAAGAATGAGAAGATAGGAAATATAGTGTTAACAATTATAACTATAAATTTGAATGGAATGAGCTTACCCATATAACTAGAAAGCAGAATTCAGCAATATGTTGTTTACAGAGACATGGTTGTAAAACAAAGACACCTACAGAGTTAAAATATAAGGCTGAAGTAAAATCTAATATACTTCACCTGAAATAAAAAGGGCAGGGATAGGAATCATGATCTTAGATAAAGATAAAAAACAAAAATAGATTTAATTAAAAAAGATAATCAGGGGAATTACATTTTGTTAAAAAACTATAGAAAATAAAGTAATATTAAAAACATTTTCAACAAGTTTCTCTGATAAAAAGGCTCATTTCTGAAATATAAACAGTATAGAACTGAGTCAATTTTACAAAAAAAAACATTCCTCAAATGAAAGATGGATAAATAATTTAAACATAATTTTCAGAAGAAGAAATTAAAGCTATCTATATTCATATAAAAATGGTCCAAATCACTATTGTTTAGAGAAATACAACCTCATATCTATCAAAAATGACAAATGCTAGAGGGATGAGTGAAAATAGGTATCCTAATGCATTGTTGGGTAGTAGGGAACTGGTCTAGCCTTTCTAGTGAACAATTTGGAACAATGGGTTTCAAAACAGTCCATATCTTTTGATTCAGCAATAGCATTAAATTGTCTTTTTTTCTTTATTTTTAACGCACATTGCTTTATGAATCATACTGGGAAAGAAAAAAAATCAGAGCAAAAAGCAAAAACTAAAGGAGAGATAAAAGTTTTCGGATTTTTTTTTTATTTTGGGGAGGGGGAAGGCAATTGGGATTAAGCAACTTGTCCAGAGTCACGCAGCTAGCAAGTGTTAAGAGACTGAGACCAGACTTCAGCTCAGTTCCTTCTGACTTCAGAGCCAGTGCTCTATCCACCATGCCATCTAGCTGCCCCCAAAATGTCTATATCTAAAGAGGGTTTTTTTGAGCAAATGACCTGCATGTACAAAAATATTTGGAACAACTGTTCCAATGTGCTGTCAAAGTGTTGCCAAAGGTTGAAAATAATAAGGATGCTCAACAATTGGGAAAAGGATGAAAAGGCTGTGGTATAGGATTGTGATAAAATACTATCATGCCATAAGAAATGATGAGGGGATTGGTTTCAGAAAAAAAATACTTTATGATTTATAGGAACTGTTACAGTGAAGTGAAAAGAAACAGATCATTGTGCGCAGTTTCAGCAATGTTGTAATGATGATCATCTATGAAAGACTTGGCTACTCTGATCAAAACAATGATCTAAGACAATTCCAGAGGACTCAGGATGGAAAAGTGCTATTCACTTTTAGCGAAAGAACTGATGAACTCTGAGCATAAATTGAAGAAAATTTTTCTCACTTTTTTTTCCTTTTCTTAAAATATGACTAATGTGGAAATATATTTTGCATGATTTCACACCAATATTTGATATCATGCCATTTGCCTTCTTAGTAGATGTGGGAGGATATGGAGGAAATGGGACAATTTAAAACTTGAAATTATAAAAGAAAAGAATGTTAAAAATAGATTTTTTTATTTAAGATAAGAGATTTACTCAGGGTCTAATAACTAGAAAATGTGCATGGTCACATTTTAACCCAGCTGTTCCTGACTTCAAGACCAACTTTTATCTACTCTGCCATTTTACACATAAAATAGAACTTTTGAAAAAATTAATCTAGAGTGTTAAATATGGCCACTCTGGTTATACCTCCTAAAACTTATCCTTAAGATAAGTGTAATTACATCTTTCTACAATACTGATAGAAAATTTTAAAAGTTATATAGTCTCATCTTTCTTCCTGGCACAGTATTTTATTTCCTAGGAATTAATCTCTGAAACACGATCCTAGAAATTTTTAGGATAGAACAAAGTTATGATTTTTTAAAACAGATCATTTCAACATTCACTTTGTTTTACCAGTTTGAATCCATAGTGAAGGAAAGGGGAAAATTCAGTCAGCAGCTGAGTATAAATGTAGGGGAATATAGGGATCAAGAACTTGTCAGTTAGTCATGAATCAGTCACTCATGCTTATCTATTAAAAACTAGAATTAAAAAAAAAGCTCAAGGTGGAGGGTAATACTTTATATGTTCCAACTTATTTTTTGTTTCCTTAATTCTTTTATTTTTACATATTTATTTTGGTTCTTTTTTTCTTCCTCTTGTCCTTTCTAAGGCCTTCTCTTCCTTTCATCCTACCTTTTAGAACATTTAAAATTAATTTATAGTTGCAATTTTAAAAAAAAATTCCCTGGGTAAAATGTAAGACATCATTATACTTTGGCTTTCAAATATGTGCCCAGCCCACACATGTAATAAACATGTGTATTTATGTACATAGGTATATATGTATATTTACATATATAATACATTATATAAGGTTTTGAATTATTCAACATGAACCCTTGATATATGTGTTTTAGCCATATGGGATATCTATATATGCCAATTCTGTATATATTACCTACGCATACTTGGCATTTATGGGAAAATTTGGTCAAATTTTATTGAAGAAATTTTTTACTTCTCTTTTTGCTGTAATTTGATTTTTTTTCCCTTTAACCAAATCATGGACTCTGATTAATAAAAGTTAATATGTTGTTATGGATTACTTAGCAATGGTGTCAAGGAGTTACTGATACACCAGGGATCTTGAATCTGAAGAGCTGCATTGTTCAGTTCTACATGTTAGATGGGGGAAGGGAGGAGGATATCCCACGGAGCACACCTAAGAACTCACATGGATCTATGACCTCATCAATTTAGATTTTGCCTCCATTGATGAAGTTTATATATATATATATATATATATATATATATATATATATATATATATAAACCCCATAAGTCCCCATAAACACTTTAAATTATCTGTGACCTTAGGAACCCTAAATAAGTGAAACTGTGGGAAGTAGCAATGCACTTACAAGTTTCAGCACTAGAATAGAGAAGAAAGCTTGCCTGATGATGGGATAGATAATATTCTAGGGGTTTATGGATCCAGAGTTTTATGGATTAAGCCTCAAAAAAAAGCTTCATTTCTTCTCAATGTAAAAAAAAAAAAACAGCCTCTACTATAAATTAGCTAAGGAATTGATAGATTTCTAGATAAAAATTTGTAAATCTGTGCTTGTCTTAGACCATTCCTTAGTTATTTGACCATGAGCAAGTCATTAACTTGCTGAGCCTCAGTTTCTTTATTTATAAAATGGAGGCTGTTTTAATTGCACTGTTGTTGAGGAAATTTCTTTGAAAACCTTGTTTCAAAATATGAAATTTTTATTGCTTTTTTGTTTGTCTGTTAGTTTTATTTGCACAGATATATGTTAAAGAAAAGAATGTAGCTCAAAAATAAGGTTGGGGATACAAAGAAAAATAACAATAGCAACAAAAATATTTCCTGCTTTCAAGGAACTCATAAAGTAATGGGGAACATAACAGGCAAATGACAATGTACAAACAAGACATATAGGATAAATTTGTGATGATACTGAAAACAAAAATAATACTAAAATAAAAGAGGATTGTAAATGACCGTGTGTGGGGGGGTGATTTTATATGACACTTGAAAGAAACTAGCTAAAAGGTAGAACTGAAGAAATATCATGCTACAGGTATGGAGGCACTACCAATTAAGAGAACTAAGTGTTCTAATGAAGAGGAAAAAACAAATTGTCTCAAACATCTTTCATGATCCCTTTTTATTCTATTTCTGAGTAGGAAGAAACCAGAAGAAAAAGGCAAAGATGTCGTTAGTTGACCGAGGAAAATAAAATATATACAATCTGAATTGAGAAGACAACAACCAGAGATGTCATAAGTTTCTCAAAATGGAAACTGGAAGTAAAATGTGAGCTTGATAGAATCAAGAATCCACAATGGAAGGAGACCAATGTTGTTTGCTGATGTCATACATCATTATAAAAACGTCTGGCTTCTATCACTTGTCACTTTCCTCTGCCTGCTTACTCTGTGAATGCATTGGCTAATTTGGTCCTGCATCTGCAACAACCTGTGAGCCCTGAAGCACTAGGTCATAAATCATAGCTAATTAAATATTGAGCAATCTTGGTTTATGGCAAGATACGTTTTTGTTTGTTTTCTGCAAAAGAAAGAATTTTATTTACATATTAAAATGGACTTTCTGACTATAAACACATTGTTCCAATAGACTTCTAAAAACATATCACTTCCTTTTCTAAAGGAGATTTATATATGTCTTTGAACTTTATAGATATATACCAATATGTATACATGCATACATATACACATATACATGTTTACACATATATGTGTGTGCACACAAACACAAATACACATGGAGTTAGCTTTTCAGGATGACAAATATAATCTGGAATAAAAGCAGTGACCTCTCAGAGTCCTTTCTGGAATGAGGCTTGATGCTTGAAGATAATATGCTAGTGAAATAATAGGGAGAAATAGCTCTAACAAACATCTTGTTTATATGTTTTCTGTCCCTTAAAATGTGAATACAATTTCAGGTCTTTTCACACCCGTCCTTCTGCATTTTTATCTCTGATTTGTTCCCACAGAAATAAACCCATATTTGTTACTGACTGAAAGATCAGTATTTACTTAGCACCGTAATACGTTGATGTTTTCTTGTATAATTACTACTTGGCATTTATTGAGATCTGCGAAATTGATCCCTGTCTTCCTGAATATTAGTGATGTTCTCTTTCCAAAAGAATCTCATCCTATTTCAAAAGAACTAATGCATAAAGGCTCAATGAGGTTGAAATTGATTTATTATTTTAAAGAAATTAAGGGTTGATAGTTTGGGGAAGGGACCAATGTAAGCATCAACAAATGATGGCCTGGAAACTCTGAACTATATTGGAGAGAACTCAAACTTGGAAAACAATTCAACATAGCTTTCCCACAATGATGAATTACAAAGGAAAATGATGACAAACTGAAAAGATCTTGAAGACTAAATCAGCAGTAGATGGTAGGACTGATGGATTGTAGAGACATTGGTTTACAGAGAGATAGATAGTACAGCTAACTAGGAATTTCTTATATCGGTTGAACATTCCTCAATCAATAAAAGTTGATGAGGATTTGAAGGACTATGAAGATTCACTGTATAGCTAATGGTAACATTTTCCATTTGAAAACTAAAAAATATATCATGAATATTGAATTTTCACAAATAATTTTTTTTCTGATAAAAGGACTCCTCTTTTTGGAGAAAGTCAGCAATTAAGTCACAGATTCAGGAGAATTCACTTACCACATTTGGTTCTCCATAAATCAGCAAATATTGGTAGGCTAAAACTTCCAAAATTCATATCAAAATGTTTGCTTTACTATTAGCAAATACTAAAATTCATTACATCATTGTTCTTTAGAAATTACTAGCTTTCTGGGAGTGTAGGGAAATGAAATCCATATGTTTCTGATTCTGTTACCAAGAGAAATATAAAAAGTGTCTTTTGATAGCTGTGATAGTTCCAAAATTTCTTTACAATTTGTTTTAAAGATTATTCCTTTAATTTATTTCTGTAATGGAAAAACAAAGCAAAACAAAACAAAATCACATTTGGCCAGAACTCCAAATGAGGTTTAGAAATTAATTCCCAGTTCAAATACTCCAAATTCAAATAAAGTTTTAAAATTCACCAAAGCCATTTCACCACTTATTATTATGTAGGAAAATAACAAAAATAAAGCAAATAAAAATCAAATCAAATAAATAAAAAGACAGATTTCACTGTTTCTTTCATGTAACAATATGTTTTACTTTGTCTAATTGGGACAAAATTCATCCATAAAATGTTTGTTTAAAAAAAAAAAAGACTTCACTAAAAGGAATTCTATTTGAATGTCATGTTGAAAAAAGAATATTTCTAATCTATATAGATGAAATGGATGAATAAAAATCTGAGCTCAAGTTATATCCCTTCTCTACAAAGCAACTAATTCTTTGAAAGAAAAGCTTTCTTTTCTCTCAACTACATAAAGAATGCACTGAATGCAAGCTTCAGAGCGTCAATTAAAAAATGCCTCTCTGCAGAGAGCCCTGTAGTAGATGTCAGACTATGAAAGGTTACCAGCTGGCATTAGAGAAAAAGAGAATAATTTACTAAGATGAAAATGTTTCTGCAGTTTAGTTTTATTCTATACTTAATTAGATTATTGCAATATGCCTGCTATCTAAAGAAATAATTATAAGAGCATAACCAAGAAGTACTGACTTTTGGGAAACTTTTTTTTTTCTCCGATAGAGCAAAAATATCAGAACAGAAGTGAAATAATTTGTTACCTGGCAACACTAAGATGGATCACGGACTTCAGAATCATCCTGAAACATGTTTGTAATATGTGATTTCCTATGGCAATGTGACACTACTTAACCAAAGTGAAAATGAACAAATAAATGGACATTTGTCTGACTAATCTTGTGCTCACCTGGTATCAGTTTACATAGACACCTGACATTTGTTGTTTGATATATTTACGAATGATTGAAATTTTAAGATTTTATTAATGTAGGTAGCAGTTCAAATTATCTTATTCAAATGTAGAGTAGTATCATATATCATCCAAGGAAGAGTGGTGTCATATATCACCTAAGGACTCATGAATAGACCACCTCTGCTCTGATCTGTTGCAATTATTTGTGGCTCTGAATTTCATGTATATATACATTTCATGATCCCAGCATTAACTGAAGGGCATGAAGAGTCAATATTAACTAACAGAATGGTTATAAATTAGAGAATCTTATAGTATCTAATATTAAAAGCCAGGGCATAAATAGATGGTATGGTCACTATTTTGTTATGAATCCATCATTCTATCAGTGGACAGCAAATAACTGGTTTAGCATTCTTTATTTTCTGCATTTTTAGCTCATACAGCTGAGTATTAGCAGATGGGTTAGGAGTTTCATCTCCCATTCCAATTATTTTAAAAAACATAAGACCTGAATACCTTAACTGAATCAATCAACAGAATAAACTAGGAATTATGATTTTTAAATAGCCACATTACAATGTATTGGCAAACCTTATATCAGTTTGAAAGATTCATTTACATGAATAGTACAGTAGATAGTGCTACACAGTAGATATCTTTTAAATTGGTTGAAAAGATCAAGTGATATTTTCTTGGCCTTTAAATAAAATAAAGATCTAGTTTGGAGTCATGCAATTCAGGTCCCAGCTAGTCTAATATCAGAAAAAATCCATCAAAGATACTAGGGCAAAATAACTAGATAAAAAAAGTGTGGTTGTTCTTATTGTTTTTCCCTTCTCTCCTCCACAAAAAAAAACACATGAGTTTAGGGACCTTGATGTAAGATTAAAAAGTCCTATAGTCAGTAACAGAGTTCAGCAAAATTAGTTACAAGAACCACAGGTATCAGGCAATGACCAAGCAACATTTCTGAGATAGATTAACCCAAGAATTAATCTTGCAAGTATTATATCATCTAGAAACATTATACAGTGAGAGCTGGTAGCCTAATCTCCCCAAAGAACTTGCAGCAGATGGGGATTTGAGCGAGGGAATGGGAATGATGTAGCAACAAGAACAGATAGGAATAGCAGCAAGCACAGCATACAGAAAGAAGTCCTGAGCATCAACAGATTGATCCAGCCCAGTGGCACATCCAACATTACAACTGAAATTTCTATTCCTGTGAGTAGCTGGCCCAGTGATGAGAATTTTCAAATTTGTTGCCACCCTTATAAAGACATTATAGAAAGAGAAACAGATTTTTTTTGTAAATGAGATTTTTTATTTTTTTGTTAAATGCATGCTCTACATTTCAGCCTCATCTACTCTCACATTCCCCAAAGACTATGAGAATGAAAAGATAAGAGTGCAACCAATTTCTGCTTGTTTGGTTGTAGGGTGTTTTGAACTAACTTGTCAATATTAATTGAACTATTTATTAAATGTCTTTCTGAAAAGGTAACTAAAGCTGTTAGTTAATAGCATTTAGTGATATAAATGAGAAAGAACACTAATCAGAATGAAGAGTGATCTTCAGAACCCTGAAGAAAGAAAGTATGAGATACATATGGACATATTAAGGTGGACTGTAAGTGCTGCTTGGAAGAATGGCTCTAAAAAAGTTGATATAAGGGAAGATCTTATAATTAGGATTAGTAATCATTTAATTCAAAGCCATTCTAAATACACATGAACAAAATGAACTTCAGTGGAGAAGAAATGACTTGTCTAAGGTTATATGGTATATAATGTACCAAGACATAATCTTTACATTCTGTTCTTCAATATTTGGGTCTTGATGGGATATATTCACCTTCATGACGATTTTTTTTCTAATTTAAAAAGACTCAAATGAGCAATAGAAATGATTTTAGAATTGGGAGTAAATATTGTTCTAGAAATCAAAGTCCCATTGATCTAATTTTTTTAGTATATTAATGAAGAAAAGGGAGGGGCAGAAAGTAAAGAGATTTAATGCCTTCAAGTTTTGATCTCATGGAAGAATTATAGGGTAAGGGAGTGACCCTTTAAAAGAGTAATACATGAACAGCCAATTTATTGAACCAAAAGTCAATTTTTTAAGAAAAAAATAAAAAAAATATCTGATTTAAGTTAACATTGACAGATTAATTACCTCTTGTATAGATTTCCTCAAAGGTTCTAAGAAAAACAATAATTGAAGATGAAATATAACTTAAATCTTTAAGTTTGCTGTTGTTCAGTTGGTTCAGTTACGACTGACACTTTGTGACTTCATTTGGGGTTTTCTTGACAAAGACACTGGAACAGTTAGCTATTTCCTTCTCCACCTCTTTTTGCAGATGAGGATCTGAGGCATATAGGATTAAGTTACTTGCCCAAGGTCATAAAGCTGGTAAATTTCTAAGATCCATATATGAAGTTGAAAGATGAGTCTTCCTGACTTTAGACTTGGTACTCTATCCATTTGAGGATACCTCTAAGATTTTGAGGTGACATTTATTAAGTTGAAAGTGATAAGCTGAATAATCCTAGAGACAACAATATGGAAATATGTTTCAATGTTTTATATACAATAATTGGATAAAGCTTCTATGATAACTGGGGCAATTCATCTAGTGAATTATCTAACAGGTGACCCTCAGAAATTCATCCTGGGCTCTCTTCTCTTCTCCTTGTACACTCTTCCACTTAGTAATTTCATCAATTTCCATGGATTTTTATGCCATGTTTCCCAAATTACCTGTCTTATTCCAACTTACTGATCTCCAATCTCACTTCTTAGTGCTTTTTGTCCATGAAAAAATGGGATGTTCAGTAAATATCTTAAACTCAACAGATTCAAAATATATATTTTTCCTCCCATAACCTCTCCAATTCCTACCTTCCTTACTTCTTCCAGTCCTTCATACTTGCAACCCACAAGTGATTCTTGACTCATCAATGTCTTCACCCACTTCAGCAAATCATTTGCCAAACTCTATTAATTGTTAACCTTTGCAATATCTCTCAAATAATCACGCTTCTCTTTTCTGATACTGTTCTCACCCTGGTATAGAACATTATAATCTTGCACTTGGAACAATACAATGGCTTCTTGGTGAATCTGTGTACTTCACTCCAATCCATTCTCCATTGTGATTCCCAAAGTGCAGTTCAGGTGTCACCCTATTCCCATCCCTCATCCATAATCTCTATAAACTCTAGTAACTCCTCACTACTTCCAGGATGAAATACAAAATACTTTGCTATTGAAACTGCTTCATAATCTAGTTCTCACCTATTGTATAGTCTTTTTACTTCCTCCCTGCTGCTATGAACTTTTAGAACCAGTGGCTGTTCCATTAATAAAATACTCCATCTCTTAGCTCCTAATATTTTCTTTGTCCCTGATGCTTGAAGGCTCATTCTCTTTACTTCTGTCTACTGATTCCACTGGCTTCTTTTAAGTCTCACCTAAAATCCTATATACTTTATAAAGCATTTTCTAATCAAACTTCTTACTTCTGTGCCTTTTTTTCTGTTAATTGTTTCCTACCTATTCTCTACACATTTTGCTCTGTAAATATTAATTTGCAAGTTATCTGCTTTATTATATTTTAAGCTTCCTGACGGTAGAGTCTTTTTTGTCTTTTTTTGTCTTTTTTCTGTATCCCCAGTACTTGGCACAATTTAAGAGCTTAATAAATGTTTATTGATTAATTGATTGAATTGGCTCATTTGACAGAGACATTTTAACTGGGGAGATGTTAGTCAAGTACAATGTGAATCAGCTCTCTATAGGAGTGGCAGCATTAGTTAAAAACCAAGCCTACATTCAACATGAAATTTTTAGAAACTTTTAATTCTTGAGACAGAAAGAAAATAGGAATCATGACTTCAGGCAAGTATGTTATGATGAGCACATAGGCTTTTAGCACTGTTATGATTCTTTGCCAGATTTTTGTGACTGTATGCCCACTTCAGTGAAAGGTATTCCATACATTGATAGAAGATAGTGAATCAAGTTTATGTATGGACTGTGAAGTGTTATTACTTTTATAAATTTTATAAATTCTTGTGAAGTTACATTTATTGGTATGTTTCTCTCTTTATCATTGAGTAAATATATTTGTTCTAAGATCTAATGTGATATTGTGAGTAGTTAGATTTACTAAACTGGAAGCACATTACTGGAGTCTTGAACATTCAAGAGAGGGATTGTATTTGCTAAACAGTGTTATGCATAGAATGCTTAGAGAGTTTGAGTATATCCAAGTAATGATAATACTTCTGTGGAACACTGACCTGACAGTGGGAGGGCAAGTTGAGATGTTTGAGTCATGCAACACTGAATTTGAGTGTTCTTTCCAAGGATATCCCAAAAAGAAACTACAGTAGAATACTAATTCAGAGCAGGAGATTTATAACACATATGCCCTGGCATAATTATATCATGTGATTTTGCCCCCCCCCTTCCTTTTGGAGGGAGGGAAGGGGGAAAGGATCTCATACTCGACTAGCCATAGTCATTTTGTGAGTGATTTTTCCATCAATATGTTTCTCAAACTCACTTTTTCAGGGGAAATAACTTAATCTATTAAAGGGGTCAGTAGGAACAAAACTAGAACACATGTTGCCTCATTAATTCATACTTCTGAGTTTCATATCCTTACTTTCAATCAGACTTTATTATAGCCATAAATTCAAGCAGGTGGTTTTCATGGACACAGTATGTCCAGAAACACAGCTGTAGTGAATTAGCCCTTCTTTAGGAGAGTCAGATGTAAGTTTGTCCAGGGACAATACATAAATATATTCCTATATGCATAAATGTATAAAGACATAGATAAATACATAAGTAAGCAAATAAATAGAGGGATAGAAATAGAAAACTAAAGTTCTTTTTTGTTTTGTTGAATTTTAGGAAGGTGCTTTGCTAATTATTGCTTAGGAAGCTAGGTGGTACAATGGTTTGAATGGCTTCAGACACTTAAAAGCTGTGTGATTTTAGGCAAGTCATTGAATCCTCTTTGTCTCAGTTTCTCATTTGTAAAATGAGGTGGAGTAATAAAAGGCAGAGAAAAGAAAAAAAAGGTGGAGAAATAAATATCAAACCACTCTAGTATCTTTGCCAAGAAAACCACAAAAAGAGGTCACAAAGTAAAAATATGACTGAAGCAACTGAACAATAACAACACTAATTATTGCTTACCTGGATATAAAAGACAAAATCCATCTGAATGGATTTCTGTATATGATGAGGTAGAGAGCAAATGATATGAGTATTGATTGCCCTCCAGCTCCTCTGAATACACCACAAGCAACAATTTTGAAGTGCAGTTGTAGATATTTAGGAATTGCTAGTAAATATGGGTAATTATATAGATATGTAATAAACAAAAGAGCTTTTGTATGTAGAAGATTGTCCAAAACTATTTTGTTTAAATTTTTCTAATGTGAAATTAATGAAATCCTAAATTGATATGACAAAAGAGCAAGAAGCTCATGATGCATTATACATTATACAAAAAGTTGAGAACAGTTTCTGAGTGTTTTATAAAACTACATGAAATGAAATGCCTTTTATAAGAGTGAATCCCTGTTACTCTGCCATTACTCATATCCAATCCATGATCAGGTTAGTGTCATGTGAAGTCACTTTAACTATATTTACCCCAGTGTGTAACTGTATGTCTCCATCTTAATATCCAGACATGTAACAGCATAATTGATAATGTAGTATGAGATAAATGTCAGAAACTTCTAGTTAATCTAGTGTGTATGATAACTATTTGAATGAATCATACTTCTTGATTTATAAGCACTTAAAACCCCTCAGATTGTAGAGAACAATAGTGCCAGTATTATCCAGGGCATAATTTTTATTTCTCTGATGGCATAGTTCCCCTGCCATCTGAAAATTGGAGTCTAAATTCCATATTATTTCACAAAAGTCACTTACCTTCACAGAAATCATGAATGGATTATATTTTCCTCTCACTTTTTTTAGTCTCAAATTTTTCCACTTCCACATAAATCCTGGTTTAGATAGAGAATGCTGATGCTTCTGTAAGTGATGAAATGCAGCTATTTATATTAGATTTATTTTAGATTCATGTCAGTAGAGAAGTATTCCCAGCCACTAAGCTGGGATACAATAGGATTTCTGGGAATTACAGCTCTTTGGGCCCCTAGATTTGTCCTATAGGCACTGCACATAGAAGTAGATCAACAAAATTTCTGTATTTGAGAAGAGAATCCATAAAAATTACACTTAGGGAAATAGATAAGAAATTTAGTGGCATTTTGAAATGGTCTTTTCATTTGGACAAAACAAAAAACAAAAAAACAAAAAAAAAAGCTCCTTGTAAATATCACATAGAATTGCTTATATTTTTTTCCCTCTTTGCCAACAGGCTTCTTTAGTCCAAGAATCACAGAATCTCAGGAATATCACAAGCCTCAAGTCCAACTGCTTCTATATAGGAATCCACTCAACAAGATTACTAGCAAGTGGTGATATAGTCTTTGCTTAAAAACATCCAATGCTGTGAAATGTCTTTCCTTCTAAAGCAATACATTCTACTTAGTGTTCTTATCATTAGGAATTAGTTCTTAAATGCATTTAAGATCTGCTCTTCCGAAACTTCCCCTTCATATTTATTTGTTTTGTCCCCTGGAATTAAACTGAAAAGTCAATCTCTTTTGAATGTGGTGATTTCATTAAGTACATAAAGACAGGTAATGTACCTTTCCCTCAAGTCTTTTTTCCCCTCTAAGCTAAACAACTTTAATTCTTTCAACCCTTTTTTTTGCATAGCATCCCCATAGCCTCCAGAATCTTTGACATACCCCTTCTTGCATTTTCTTAGATGAACCTTGGAAGCTTTTTCTAACAGGGAGCTAAAGTGACTAATTTATTGAAGAATAGTAGTCCTCTATTAGGGAAGCTCATGCTCTATGACCTACTGCACAACTTCAGGGCTCACACAATCCATAACAAAGTAAAGGGACATCTGCCTACCCAGCCAGATCAGCTGAATGAACCCTGACGATCAGTGGGGTGGCAGATGTTGCAGTCAGATCATTCCAAACAGGTGTCATTTTGTTCCTCATCAAAATCAAAAACAACCAACAACCAACCTACCAGGTTAATTAAAATGTTCTCAACTTGCAATCAGGAAAACATAATCCAATCTTTTATTGATCCCCCACCTCACCCTGAAGTATAACTTATAAGAGCTTTATCATTGTGGTAGGAGGGATGGAGAAGAGAAATATAAGATCTTTTTATTATTCTTCAACTCAGAATTTTCCCAAAATTGATTATTTTTTAACCTTTTGAAAAAACCTAGGACTATGCTTCTTGACAAATTAAACTGAACTTCATGGAAGTGGAAACTATGACTTCTTTGTAATTTGAATCACATGAATCCTTAGCTGAGCACTTTGTATACAGTAGATACTCAATTAATACTTTTTGAATGGAATGGGATTGGGATACATACATTCTTTTCCTCAGGAAAGATAATTATCACTAAGAGGGTCTCAGCAGTGAATTTTGTAAGCAGATGTTTTGCATTCTTTCTTAAATTCGAAGACCAAGTACTTCCAGTATTTCCAAAGATCTTGGACATTCCAAAGTACTCTAAAGTATGACACACTATAAGCCATCCAGCTGATATGAAGTCTGTAGCAGCTTTATTTCCTTCTGAATATACTACGGAAAAAAAAAACAAACAAATAAACAAAACAAACAAACTATGAAATCTGCTGTTTGAGCCAGCTGTGCAGTTTCCAGAGGTTTCCTCTGAAGCAAGTGCTGGGTTAAGATTAAACTAGGCAAAATGCCTGAAGAGATACTGAATAGGTTTGATACAAATTACACTGTCCTGCTGGTTTGAAAGTGCACATTACTAGAGCCATTAACCATAATCATCTTCAATTACAAGCATTGTAAGCATGCATACAGCAGCCCAATAAATGTAGCCATTGTTTGCATGTGATGCTTGTAATTTGTAAAGATACAGCCACCCCTCCCAGGGCACCATACCAAACTCTCATCTCCTGCTTCATCTCTCTGCCCTCTTTTTAATACCAGTTCTTACAGATTATCATAAAATAATGAAATGGGGCCAGTCAATGCAGTTTCCTTTTCTTTATTCAATGCTATTTTTCTATTTACTTTCTCTAATTCTACATTAGAGAGAATGAGCTTATATATTCATATTCATATATACTTTAGTGCATCTCGGGTGAATAAAATAACTACAACTTTCTTTTTCCTAAAGGACACATCTGTTAAAATGACAGTGGATAAAATCTAAACCATGAAGAATGATAAAGGGAAACCAAAAGCTATTATGTAGTGATCTATACCCAAACCTTCACCTAAAGTATTAACTAGGAACAATCCCAAATTAAGAATTACTTATCATCCATTGATTACATACATTGCATTTCTGGCAAATAGTAAGATCACATCAGAATGAAATAACACTTAAAAAGGAAAAAGGAATAATGAAATGCTCTACCATGACTATATTAATAGAGGCAAATTTTTTCTCATGTTTTTAATAATGATCTGAATATGTAATGTCTTTTTTTTTGCTTTTTCTCTTTTTTGTTTTAACAACATCAAGGTATTACAGAAACAAACTCTATGGAATTAAAGAACTACTCAGCACACTTTTTTGGTAACATGATATCTATGGTTGTTATGAAAATATAAAAAAATAAAAATAACAATTGTTATGGTAATGATAAAAATGATTATTTTTAGCAAAAGAAATATATTCAATGGCATTATAATAATATACTCAAAATGATTTATATTTTCTAATCCAAATGTTAATAAGAAGGGCAGAATACTAGAGTGGAAAAACAATTGTCCTCTGAAGTTAATATGATCTTAGTACAAGTCTTGCTTCTAACATGTAGTAACTGTGTGAATCTGAGAGTCAGTGTCCATCAACTCTTTAAGATAATAAATTATAGATCAATAAAAGCAATAACAAATCCATTTTTTGCATGCAGTTTTCTTAGCCTAATATCTGTATTTATAAATTAAATCATAGAACTGGATAAAACCAATAGTTATAGATTTTTCCCACTATCTTGCTTGCAAACATGATTTAAAATGCTGTCAAGAACAAAGGCAAAACAGTAAGACTGAAATGTGATCTTTCCTTGCCCCTATGTTCAGCAATCTGCCTTTAACATTTTTACAAAAGGATATCAGAATGAGCCTATTATCACATAATCACAACTGTGTGTTGGCAGCAGTTTTTCAATTATTTTCAATTATTCAAGGTCTTTAGCACTATAAGATTGCTTATCCAGAAGAAATGTTTCTACCAGTGGTGAGGAAGTCCATAATTTTCAGGATCCCACACATCTCCAGGAGGGTTTAGTTTTAGAGGAGCAGTTGCCTTTTCCATTTCCTACTAAAGTTAGTGCTAAGAAAGAACAATATGCAACATCAATGCCAATTACCAGTACTAGGTTGTATCCTATCACCTATATCCCAAATACATTATCTTCTGGGCTAAATTAATGTCATTTGGAGTTTTATAAAATGTCTTTCTGAGAATTGTATCATGAATGAAGTTGAAAAACTTGTTTAGAATAGCTGGGGTGCTACTGATTTTGTTATAGACGCAAATGAAAAGAGAAACATTAGACAGCTGACAGCCTAAGAGAAAACTCCAGCAATAAAACTGTAGTTGAACAAAGCTGGTTCAGCAAAATCCAGAGCTGCTCTGAACCCTTATAATAATTCTTTTAAATAGTGACTGAAAACAAGTAAGAGATGCTGGTGCCATTAGTATTCAAGTCCCTGAGCTGCAGTCAGTGAATATAAAGTAAGTTTCATTTCCACATTCTTTAAACATCACATCATGGGGTGCTGTAAAGTTACTGTTGAAATTACTCATTACACAAAAAAAATTTGGATTATTCCAAGAAGACAGTAGAGATCTGTTTGATTGCATGATCTTCATTCAGAGCAGCATGCCATTGCATTTTATGCTGTTATTTATTTAAAAATTACCAAAAATAACAACATTAAAACTCTTTTTCTCTTGGTTAATGATAATAGAAATAGTTTGATGTAGGAGAGAAAGCCCTAAATTGCAACCTATGCTTGGATTCTGGCTCTGCTATTTGCTATTTTTTAGATAGAATTACAGAATTTGAGCTAAAAAGGGACGTGAATGACCACCTATGCCAGGAGGAAAAAAATGTTCTAAATATAGAATTGGTAATCCTAATTTTTTTTGGTCACAAGACTCTTTTACATTCTTATAAATTATTGAATAATTCCTCTCCTCACTCCACAAAAGCCTTTTTATGTGTATTATGTCTACAAATATTTATTATATTAGACATGAAAATATTTTGCCATTATCAGAAAATTGTTTTGAATTTGGATTCCTCCTGAAAAGGTCTTGATGTTCCCTGGGGTTTATGGACCCTACACTTTGAAAACAACTAGAAGGAAGGAAGTTAGGAAGTTGGAAGGAAGAAAGGAAAGAAGGAAGGAAGGGAAGGAAGGAAGGGAGAGAGGGAGGGAGGGAGGAATACTATTAGATCCCTCTTAGTATATCATTATTACTATACTTAGTAATAATACTCTTACTATATCAAGATTACTATATCCTCACTTATATAGTAAGAATTGGGATACTACAGGGGCAAATGTATTCTGCTATCTACTTTCATTTTGTGTGTGATTTCATACCGTTCACATTCACTATTGTACTTAGAAATTGTGCAAATCCCTTCATCTTTCTTCAATTTATGCTTCTTTTTTTGTTTTATCCCGTTACTCTAAATTTGAATTTGCTTCTGACCACTGCCTTCCTTTTTCTTTCTTTCCTTTCCCACAGACATACTTTCTGAGATTCTCTTCCTATTCTATTTCCATTGGGTATGGAACATTTTTATAATAAGTTAAGCTTGTTTTTATATTTTCCCCTCTGAACCAATTTAGATGAGAATAAATTTCAAGCATTAATCCAACTCTTTCCAGGACCACTATTTTCCTCTTCACTATAAAATTCTTAATTATTTATCTCTCTTATGTGAAAATATTTTCCCAATTCTTCTTCTCCCATTCTCCCATCCCCCTTCTCCCAGGACATCCATTTCACAACATAATTGACTCTCCCCTGTGTTCTTAGAACTTTTCTAAGTGTCTTAGTCATTATGCATTTTAGAAATTACATGTATCATCTTGCCTTACAGAAAGGTAAACAGTTTAATATCACTGAGTCTCATATGATTCCTCTTTCATGTTTACGTTTTTATACTTCCCTGTAGTCATGTATTTCAAAGTCAGGTTTTCTATTCAACTTTGGCTTTTTATAAGAAATGCTTTAAGGTTACCATTTTATTAAATATTTCTTATTTACTCTGTGGAATTATACTTAGTTTTTCTGGGTAAATTATTCCTTTTTGTAATCCTAGTTCCTTTACCTTCCAAAATATCATACCCAAAACTTTCTGCACCTTTAACATAGTAGGTACTAAATCTTGTATGATTCTGATTATGTATCCTCAATATTTGAATTTCTTTTTCCTGATTGCTTGAAGTACTTTCCTCTGTCAACTGCATCAAATCAGTTGATAATCTGTAGATGGCCAGAGCAGAACTTCAGGGTAGAGACAGGAAAGTAAAAATAAAACAATTTTAATTTCAAAGTGAGAGAAATGATTTGCAAGCAAGAAGTCAGCTTAGACACATAGGCTATGGCCCTGCCCCTTGGGGGAAACCTAAGATAGTGTGGAGAGAGCTAAATATTTATAGTAATGACTATACAGTAAGCTGTAACCCTGACAATGAGCATTAACAGCAATAATGAGATCAGTTTAATTCATAGCAGGGCTTCTTAATTGGAAGATGGGTACTTGTCCATCACTTGTCCAAACTCAGAGAACACCTGGTATTGGTCAAAGCAATATGATAATTATATGATTTTGCCAGAGAGTGACAACATCCAGAGGGTGAATGCAAAAGAGTGTTGTTATGACCTCAAGATACAGCTTGCTTGTGAGGTGTTAGTAGGGAAAACAGGATGTTTCCTATTATCTTGAACATTTTTTCTCATTTTGTGAAAGAAAAAGGGATCTAAAGGAATTCCTACTCTTCTGGTCAATAACGGAGAGGCAATTATAAGCCAAGATGACACAAGATATCAGTTGGACCAGGATGAGCATTTTTATCCCAGATCAGTTTCTTGAGGAAAACTATTGAGGAAATATGTCCCAGGTTTCATCACTATCCATTGATTTCTTGTAAGGAAAAAAAATGAGGACAAGAATATAAGGGAAGAAAATGACAACACACATTTAAATCAGGCTTTTGGTGGTTGGACACCTAACAAAAGGGACGAAAACCATATACTCAGACTCAGCTTGGAATTTTGGAATTGCTATCTCGTCTGGATGTTATCTGCTTCCAGGTTCCTACTAGATGAGCCCTGAGGTCCCTGGAAGGGTTTGTCATCTACTCAAAAGCCAAGACTTTATTTAGATGATCCTGTAGTGCATATCCACAAATTTGACATCTGTGGGAGTAGTCAAAATATGTGGTGGTGGGGGCCTTAGAAAACAAGTGGATTCATAATTGTGAGAAAACTCTTTGTATTAATTTTTGGATCTGAGGTTCTGTTCAGCACAACATGGGGGGTTGGAAGGAGAGATCTGTGACAAAATAGGGGAAAGGCCCAGAGACCACGCAGAGGCAACACCAGTGCTTGGACCAGATAACACCACTCTGGAAACATCAACAATTTCCAAACCTCCAGAATGAACACAATCACTTTAGTTCTTTCAGGAGTCTGGGCTTGTGTCCAATTAACATTTTCCTTTGGGACTTTTCTTATGTTGTGTCAACTTCATTATCTTCTGAATTAGTTTCTCTCTATACATATTTTTTTGTTGTTGTGGCTCATTTTTTCTAGCCTATTTCTTGACTTTGAATTTATTTTAAAGTGGCTCTATTCTTGGCCTAGAAGTGGAACTGTTTCAGTCTTGAGGCTTTTTCATACCACTGTTCCAGAAGCATTTCTAGATTTTTTGGAAATTTTGAGTGCTTCCAGGGTGGTATGATCTGGGGAAAGATGTGGTCCTTGCTTTCCTGTTCTGTGTTGTGATCTATACCCTTGCAAGGAGAGCTCCTGATACCTGGAAATTGCTATTGATACTACTCCTTGACAAAAATTGCTCTTCTTTGCCTTTCAACCGGGACTTAGAAGTGAATATGGCAATAGAGTTACCAGACAGTCTTATATCAAATGTAAGAGTGTTTTTATAGTATATTTCTGGCCAGTTGTCAGATATGCTTATTGGAGCCCTCCTGAAGCTGTGGCTGCTTCTCTTATCACTACTAGTTCAAGAGATCAAAGGGGGACAAAGGATAGCATAATTGATATTTCTGTTGTTGTTCCACCTACTTCTGCTGCTATTACTTTTTTGCTACTACTGCTACTACAATTAATATTATTTCTATGTGTTATATAAAGGTGATTACATGTTGCCAAAATGCTTTGCTTGAAATGTTTTATGAAACAGAATTAATTTTTAAAAGAGTATATAATAACTACTTTTATTTGTCATTTAACTTCTATTAGAACCATTTTAATCTGGGATTCCTGTGATAATAACAAAATTCTATATTTCCAGTTCATATATGCAGCACTACCTATGGGCTTTCACTCCTAGTTTAGCATTCTGTAGTTGATGAGGTTTATTCTTTGGCTAAATAAATTGTATGAGCCTATATTGCCAATACTGTAGCTCTTGAGCCTCAGCTATTGGACTTTTCATTGTGTTCCATAAGAAATGCTGAGCAAGTAGATTTCAGAAAAACTTTGTAAGACATATGTGAACTGATTCTTAATGGATTGAACAGAACTAGAGGAACATTGTATAATGGCAAGATTGTATGATGATCAACTATGATAGATTTAACTCTTCTCAGTAATGCAGTGATGCAAGACAATTCCAGTAGATTTGGAATGGAAAATTCCATCCATATCCAAAGAGGAAAGTATGGAGATTGAATGTAAATAAAAGCACACTATTTTCACATTTTTTGTTTACTTGCTTTTTCTTTCTTGTGTTTTTTTTTTCTTTTGCTCTAATTTTTCTTTAATAACATGACAAAAATGGAAATGTATTTAAAATGATTGTAAATAACAAAAACCAATGCTGATAAGGTTAAAGGGAAGCAATAAACTGGAAAAAAAATTACATTCAAATGTTCTGATAAAGGCCTCATTTCTAAAATACATAGAGAATTGACTCTAATTTATAAGAATTCAAGCCATTTTCCAACTGATAAATGGTCAAATGATATGAACAGATAATTTTCAGCTGAAGAAATTGAAAGTATTTCTACTCATATGAAAAAATGCTCTAAATCAACATTGATCAGAGAAATGCAAATTAAGACAACTCTGAGATACTACTACACATGTCTCAGATTTGCTAAAATGACAAGAAAAGATAATGATAAATGTTGGAGGGGAAGTGGGAAAACTGGGGCACTGATACATTGTTGGTTGTGAATTGATCCAACAACTCGGGAGAGCAATTTGGAACTATGCCCAAAGAGCTATCAAACTGTGCAACCCCTTTGATCCAGCAGTGTCTCTATTCAGCCTGTATCTTAAAGAGATCTTAAAGGAGGGAAAGGGCCCCACATGTGCAAGAATGTTTGTGGCAGCCCTTTTTGTAGTGGCTAGAAACTGGAAACTGAATGGATGCCCATCAATTGGAGAGTGGCTGAATAAATTATGGTATATGAATGTTGTGGAACCTTATTGTTCTGTAAGAAATGACCAGCAGGACAATTTCAGAGAGGCCTGGAGAGACTTGCATGAACTGATGCTAAGTGAAATGAGTACACAGCAAGAACATGATCAATTCTGATTCTTTTCAACAATGAGATGAGAGGTGATTTAGGCCAGTTCCAATGATCTTGTGATGAAGAGATCCATCCACACCTAAAGAGAGGACTGTGGGGACTGAATGTGGATCACAACATAGTATTTTCACTTTTTTATTGTTGTTTACTTGCATATTGTTTTCTTTCTCATTTTTATCTTTTTGATCTCCTTTTTCTTGTGCAGCATGATAATTGTGGAAATTATATATATATATATATATATATGTATATAATTGCACATGTTTTATATATTGGATTACTTGCCATTTAGGGGAGGGGATAGTGAAAAAAGAAGAGAGAAAAATAACAGGAAAACAGGGTTTTGCAAGAGTGCATGTTGAAAATTATTTATGCATGTTTTGAAAATAAAAATCTTTAACTAAAAAAATTAAAATAAAATGCCTGAACATATATAATCTAAATCAGAGTGTTTTTTTTTTTTTTCCTTGGGGATGGGGAGAGAGAAGGAAGAGAGGGAAAAATCTGAACCTCAAAATCTTACAAAAATCAATGTTGAAAGCTATCTTTTCATGTAACTGGAAACAAATACTATTAAGTAAATGACAAATACTATTAAGTAAATACTGTTAAGTAAAGTAAATACAAGTAATTTAATAGACACCATTAGCACAAAGCATGAGCACTTACTAAAATAGAAATGTTATTAAATTATAATAAAATTTTAACCATGTTAATCTGTGGCAACTCCTCAGAAATTATCATAGAATCAGTGGGAAGAATAAACAGACATTCATAGTATGCTAGTAGAAACATAGAATTTGTGCTTGAAGAGTTGATTTTAAATATGACCTCAAATATTTACTAGCTCTGCAATTCTATGTAAATCATTTAACCTCTGTTTTTCCCTGTTTCCTCAGCTGTAAAATGGAAATAACTAATAGTATCTACATAATACAGTTTTATGTGAGGATCTAATGAGATATTTGTGAAAAACATTTATCAATATACCTGGCATAAAGTTTGGAAATATGTATACATATATTCAATTTACCAATATTTTAACATAATTAACATGTAGTGGATATCCTACCATCTAGGGGAGGGGTGGGGAGTTGGAGGGAAAATTTGTAACAGAAAGCTTTGAAAGGGTTAATGTTGAAGAATTACCCACACATATGTTATGCAAATAAAATTTAAAAATAATAAAAAAAATACCTGGCATAAAGTAGGTACTTTTTAAATGTTCCTTCCTTTTCTTTGTCTTCTCTTTTTTGTGCTGTTTTTTGGACTGAAGTTGTGTATGTTGAAATATCTGATAGCCAAAACTAGATTTCAGTGACTAAAGTTTTCCATTCAATAGGATAATTAGTACAATATGCACAAGAAATTATAGGTATGCCATATTTACTCTTATTCTTAAAAGCATATTCTATTGTGATTTCTTGGCATGTAGATAAATTTATCAAGCTCATACCATGTTCTAAGTGCATATATAAATAATATATATACATAGATATAATTTCTGTGTGATAACATTACTTAAGTTTGTTTCATTTAAAGGTACTATTATTCATATATTTGAACTGACAGAATAAATTAAAATAATACTTTAACTCTTTGACATTCTTCTCTGTAGAAATCCTCTTCTAGTTCACAAAAGGATGATAAACAATTGATTTGACTTTTGTCATTGAATATCTTGAAATATGTTTTTTTGTTTTGTTTTGTTTTTTTGCTTATGTGATTGGTGTTAAGTGACTTACCCAGGGTCACAAAGCCGGGAAGGGTTAAGAATCTGAGATCAGAATTGAACTTAGGTCCTCCTGACTTCAAGGCTGGTGCTCTATATTCTACACCAACTAGCTGCCCCCAAATATGTTTTAAGCTGTGTTCAAAAGCCTTTTTTATTAAACTTTATTCAAATTGGTCTTTATCAAATAATTTTATCAACGACTGCTTCCTTTGCAAGATATTGTAATTACTGTTACTAAGAGGAAATGCTTCATTTTAGTATTTCTTGGGTACATGATACTTATAATGCAATATGTTTGTGACCATATAATGCTTCACCCCATTTTTGAAGGAGAATTATGTCTCTGATCTAGAATTTCATTTTTCTGAAAATAAACACAAATAGGATTCATCTCTAAGATTCAGAACTCTATAGGATAAACAATGGAGGTATAATAATGCTCATGCAAGGATAATTAATGATCAAAAATTTTCCAAAATGATCTTTTCCCATTTTCATAATTTTATCTTATATATTTACACATCTATTCAGCCTATGCCATTGAATTTAACAACTTGTTAAATAATAAGTCATTAAAGAAAAGGTACAGACAATTAGATATATATTATGAAAATCAAATAAAATAATGTTTCTTTCTACAGAAGTTAAATGTTATTATTTAACCTTTGAAATTGAAGAGGATAAAATTAACATCAGGACATCAAGGACAAAGTACAATGTTTTTAACTGTGTCTGATCATAAAACTATGAGATTGGTTAGACTCAAATAGTCCATATGATTATTAGGGATGGGAATGTCTTTATATTTGCTCATCTCATGTTTCTTTTAAGAAACAGTAATATTGATTTTTTCATAGAGCACAGAGACTTCTTTGTTGCAGGCAGGACGTGCTATTTGACCCTGTGCCAGTATCTCTCATGTCTCACAATCAATAGGAAAGTCCTTTGAAGAGACCCTGAGAGTGTCCTTGTGTCACTTCTGACCACCACATGAGTGCCTGCCTTGAGGATTTTAATCCATTTCTGTAGAAGAGGGAAGAAAATTAGAGAGAATCTTTGCAAACAAAGATTATTTTTTTTAAATGCAGAGGAACATGTATAAGAAAACCTGTAACTGGAAGAAGGAAACAAGTTAGGGACCCTATGAATTTGTTCTCTCTCTCTCTTTTGGTTTCTGTACTAAGATCTTAGAACTCAGAGAAGAGGAAGTTTTGTAAAGGCAAATTAATATCATCATCAATATGATTTCTCAAACATATAGGATTCTCTGACAAAACTTTGGAGTGATGAATGAAACCTGGAAGAGTACTAAAACTGAAGTAATCTAAAGACACAGGATATTTCATTTAATTTGAAAATAAAATAACTAGAGTTTGACTCTAAACAAGCTTAAACATATTTTACTTGTTAGGATCTGTGTAAATATAAAGTATAATTTTAAGAATGCTACTAAAGATGTACCCCCTACAACTAATGTTAGCATAAACTGTCTACTCTTTGGTGATGAATATTAGTCATGCCATATCTATTTTTTAAATTTTTTTATTTTTTTTCTTTTCTTTTATATGGTGCTTTCTTTGAGATTTTTTTATTAAAACTTTTTGTTTGCAAAACATATGTATGGGTAATTCTTCAACACTGACCATTACAAAGCTTTCTGTTACAATTTTTCCCCTAGTCCCCACCCCTCCCCTAGATGGCAGGATATCTACTACATGTTAATTATGTTAAAATACTTGACAAATCGAATATATGTATACATATTTCTACACATCGTTGTTGTGCAAGAAAAATCGTATCTACAAGAAAAAAAAATCAGAGAAAGGAAACACAATGAAAGCAAACATCATTAGAGAGCATGAAAATTTTATGTTGTGGTCCACATTTCATATCCCTCTCTCTGGGTGTATATGGCTTTCTTCGCTGAACAACTGGAACATGTTTGAAACATTTCATTGTTGAAGAGAGCCATGTCCATCAGAACTGATCTTCATATAGTCTTGTTGTTGCTGTGTATAATGATCTCTTAGTTATGCTCATTTCTCTCAGCATCAGTTCATCATGCCATAGCTATTAAAGATGATTAATTCTTGACATTAAGAATGCACTTGTGATTTCATATTTCCCCCTGTATCTAATAGTGAAGGTTTTTTTTAAATAAAGATGATATTAATAATATAGCAATGGTATATACACTAACTACAGAGAAAAAAGAGAAATGTAATGATATATCTTTCATATTCCATTAATTCAAATTATAAGTGAAACAGTTAAAAATGTTAATAAACATATTCTTTCAAGAATCTTTACTTTACGTATCAAAAACTTAAGAAACACTCTCACAAACCTCAGGGAAAAATGCATATATGCATAAGGACATATGTATATGTAATATTGTATATTGTATTTTATGTGCTATATGTTTAGTTTAATATATAATTCTAGAATTATTGATGCAATTGTCATATATATTACATAATATACAATGTGTTGTATGCATATGTATTGTGTATCATGTACATATATTCTTTCCAAGATTAGTAAGACATCTGTGCCTTCTAAAATTATCTCTAGTTATATGTATCATTCCATAACCATGTATATATACACATGTGTATATGTATCACATGTGTGTATATAGGGTGGGGGATTATATGGGCTCTAAAGTCACAGGTGAGAATCAGTAAAAGAAATTAATGCTTTAACTATAACCAAGTTCCTTTAAAGCAATTTTAAAAGATCTATGAGGTAGATGGTTACCCTAAATAAAATAAATGTTTTTCAGAGAATATTATACAAATATGGCTCAAGAAATGAAAGACAGTGTCCCCAATTCTCTACATTTTGAAAATTAGAAAATTTGAGTAGTGATTTCTAAAGTGACTCTTGGCACTACTCTACTTGTGTAACCTGCCTAACACCCATAAATGATGCTTCCTTGAGATCAAACTTCTAAGTATATTAGTAACTTAAGTGAAGCAGCTGTGCATTGATGCTTAAGTAGCCCAATTTTATCCTGTAATTCTGAATCCCTGTCATCATTATAAAACATTTCATTCAGTGTCCCATTCTAGCTCCTCATCTTCTCATTTTTTCATAGTTAACAAACCATGTATTTCTTTTCTCCTGCCTTTCATCTTTTTTTTCCTCTCATGGAAGCCTGAGTCCTTCCTGATATAAACACAGACTACCCTTTCTAGTACTTACTCACTGATCAAGGTGAGGGACTTGAATACTCCTTGTTCGCTTTGCCATTCCCAACTCTATTATAATCACTGAGTAATCTTTTCTTTGAAGTTCATTCAATGCAAACTACTCTCTGATCAAATTCTGGTAGCAGTCTTCTGCTTCCAGGACTTCCAGTTTTCTGCTTTGTTTTCTCAAGTAAGTTTAGGGTCTGGCTCAGAACTTTTCTCTCCTCCCCTAACTGCTGATCACCTAACATTTTTACAGATGAAGATGCTAAAGTCAAGGGAAGTTAAGTGACTTACTTGAATTTAAATAGGTAGTAGGTGGCAGAGTTAGGATTCAAAGAGGCACATTTTGTTTTGAAATGTGTCATTACATGACACTGTTTGGACCCTTTAATATAAGCATATAAAATGGTAGAAATCTGAATAAAGAATCTAGCAGAAAGTATCTAGTCACAAAATGTATAAAGGCTTTGTTAATTCCATGGACTGCAACTCTAAAATAATCCTTTTGAAGTGATAAATTGGAAGATGATAAATAACATTTAAATAAGCAAAGATATGCATATTTATATTTACAGTCATTTCCTTATAAAAAAGATTAACTGACATTTCTGGAATTCATCCTTATAGAGAAAGTGAATTTTAAAGTTATCGGTAGTCCAAAATGATTTTTACAATCAAGAATTAGATTCAATTAAAAGCCATGTTTTAACTAAACTTGTCTTGGAATTTAAATAAGAAATATTTAATTTTCTCTTATTCTGTCATTACTATTGAGTAAATCAGTTATTCATTTGCATAAATAGCACTGAAATTCAATCAAATGCATTGGGTAAATGTTTTCAGGGAATGAATAGTTTTATAGTTTTAAGAATTTTACAAGCTTCATTATAGCAACTATTTTCAAATACAAATTCATTTATTTTCATGTGACATTTTAAATTGGGTCTTGGGATGGAGATCTGTTAAGGAATGGAAAGAAAACTTTACCAGGGATATTTCAAAGCATGATATTAAATATCCAAGAGGCTAAATGTTACGCCACAGAACCAAGCCATTTGTCAATAGTAAAAATTCTAAAGACACTCACTCTTTATGAGAAAAACCATTTACAATTCTCCCAGACAGCCTATCATTCCAGTGGATATTAACAAAAGCTAATCCAGATGAATGTTTATGAAATTGGCTTCATAACTCAACAGAATGAGAATTAAAAGTCCATCATTAAATGAGAAAGACAATCATAAAAGCTGATGCATTAGAGTCTCATTAGAAATAGGGCTGTCTGTTTCTCTGTTGATAGAAATATCATGACCAACTTAATCATGTCATTTTAGCTAATGTAAAAAGAAACATACAAGCTTAATGAATGCTTATTAATATAGTGTGATTCATTTTTTCTAAATTTTTCTCCTTTTTAAAAATATTCCCATTAATCACATATAATCACATTGAACTGATATTTCCCTTTGTCGCTATCAGAACTACATTACCAACATCATATTTAGTATATAATACATTTATACATGCAGTATTCTCAAAATGCTACAGTTGAAAGGGATCTTAGAAGATCATTGGATTAAACTTGCCTTCTTCAGTTTCTAAAGGGATATATATAACATTAAGCATATTAATACATATCTTTCTATAATTATTTAGAATTTTAAAAGTGTTTTCATATTTAGTACCTCTTAAGATCTTTGCTACAGGTCTATGAAGTAAGCATAATAATTATCTTCATTTTATGGACCAACTTGGGTCAAAGAACTTAAGTAAATTACATGTATTAAGTAGTAGACAGAATATCTTACTCTAGACTCAATGTTCTAACATATGTTTTCCCCCATTTCATCCCACTATCTGTTAGTGCTCTATTTGAAATGTATTGCTTTTTTAAGGTTGAAATTAGTATAACAACTATCTTTATGGGATCAGTTGAATGTAATTTAAAGCTAATAATTTGTTTGGATGAATGTTCTCCTTTTCAACTAGTTTTTTTTTCATTTTTATTTAAGCTTTTTTAATTTCAAAACATGCATGTTTAATTTTTCAACATTAACTTTTGCAAATTCTGGTGTTCTGATTTTCACCCCTTCCCCCCACCCTCTCCCCAAATGGCAAATAATCCAATATATGTAAAACACAAATTAAATTCAATATATTATACATATTTATACAATTATCTTGCTGCACAAGAAAAATCAAATGAAAAAGAAAAAAGTGAGAAAGAATACAAAATACAAGCAAACAAGAACAATAAGAAGGAAAATTCTCTGTTGTGATCCAAACACAATTCCCACAGTCCTCTCTCTGTGTGGATGGCTCTCTTTATCACAAGATCATTGAAACTGGCCTGGATCATCTCATTGTTGAAAAGAATCAGAATTGATCATGTTCTTGCTGTGTACTCATTTCACTTAGCATCAGTTCATGTAGGTCTCTTCAGGCCTCTCTAAAATCATCCTGCTGGTCGTTTCTTACAGAACAATAATATTCCATAACATTCATATACCATAATTTATTCAGCCATTCTCCAATTGATGGGCATCCCTTCAGTTTCCAGTTTCTAGCCACCACAAAAAGGGCTGCCACAAACATTCTTGCACATGTGGGTCCTTTTCCTTCCTTTAAGATCTCTTTGGGATATAAGCCCAATAGAAACACTGCTAGGTCAAAAGGTATGCACAGTTTGATAGTTCTTTAGGCATAGTTCCAAATTGCTCTCCAGAATAGTTGGATCACTTCACAATTCTATCAGCAATGTATTAGTGTCCCAGTCAACTCGTTGTTTTTGGTACTGTGTTGACATAATTTTGTAAAAGGATTTTCTTTATTAATCATATTATTTTGGACTCTTTTAATTTAGAACCTAGGCCACATGGGCCAAATAATTTTTGAGCTGGAGTGTCTGCAATTAGTCAAAATCAAGGGCTACAGATTTTATTAATAGCTCAAGAAATAATTTTGAAATGAAGGACAAATAAAAGAGGAGGTGGCAAGCTTTATCAGTTTTTTCTTTTTAATTTGAAAATTAATGTAGTCAGCTTAAAATCCTGAGAATGTCTTCTATTTATGATCACGGTAGGTCATAATTCTGGACTACCTTAAGAGAGAATGAATATCTTTTCACTGGTACTGTTTAAGGAAAGACCGGATGAGTGTAATATAAGATACAGAAGGTATTCTTTCTTTAGTATAGTTTGGATAAGATGATCCATGAGGTTACTAACAACTCAAAACAAAATCCTCTGAAAAATCTTCGGATAAATAAATAGAATCAAAGGCATTAATGAGAATTTGAAACATGATATATGTAAAGGGTTATTAATAAATTATCTAGCTGTCCTTTAAGTGAATAACATTACATTTGAATCCTGAGAAAATTTAATATCTCAGGTTTTTTTACAGTAATGTTTAAAATAGGAATTGTGAGAGTAAAATGTTTTCCTATTTAAATTCCTAGTCATACTCTAATATATTTTGGTAACATGATCATTTATGAACCCTTAGAATGGATGATGGTTATTCTTTTTGCCAGGGTTATTATAGTGATTTGGATCACTAGTAAAAACAAGATCTAGAAAGAATTTCACAAATTGTATTTTCTCTAGTAGAATATATAGTTATGTATATTACAGGAAGACCATGATCCATTATTATTCCAGAGAACTCATAATGAATAGATTGTTGCTGCTGCTGCTGCTGTTGCTATACTACTGTTACTACTGCCGCGACCATACAACTATTCCTATTGCTGCTGCTACTGCTGCTACTACTAATATTATTAATTGCCATACAAGTAATAGTTATATTATTTGTATTGTGTTTTAATGTTTTCAAGATACTTTAAAATGTTATCTCATTTCATCCCCACAATGATTAAGGTAAAAGGGGGGTTTTATTATCCTAATTTTATTGATGAGGGAATTGGGACAGGCAAAATTTAAGTAACTTACCCAGGGTCACATAGCTACAAATTGGCCTAATAAGTCTCAAAAATTGATGACTAATTAATAAATCAATTCCATCAAGATGCCTTATTTTCAAATAAATGATAGGGTAGGTAAATAAAGATCATCTACTGCAGTCATCTAGGGGAAAAAGGTGGAGCAGGATTCAAATAACAAATAGTTGCAACAATTTGAAAGGAGTCACAATATGGAATCATAGGATGATAGCTGGACTTCATATGAAAAATTTAGGTTTTGCCACTTTATGACCTATGACCTAGGTCACTTTGCCAGATCTTTCTGATTCAAGATTTGATTTCTATTCAGAACACTTTACTGCCATATATACATATGCATAAATACATGCACATAATGTGTTTATATGCCTTTGCATATCTTTTACTCTTTTTATCAATGTTATTCAGAAGTAATATGTGCCTTTAATACATCTGGCCCAATTAGTCTGTATCTAAATATATGTGTACATTTGCACATATGTACACATATATATGACTAAACAGGCACACATATACTTGCCTACTTGTATACATGGATAGAAATATCATATTTTAATCTCTATTGCCTTACATACCCAAAATATTGTAGGAATTGGTTAAATTTTCCTTATATCAAAACAGAAATTATTCTGGTAACAATATTTAATATTTTAATTAACATTAATCATTCATTTATCTAGTAAAGGGGAAATGAGTTGAGTTTTATTTTTGAATTCTTTATCATTGGAATTCATTTATTTCATAGAAATAATGCAAAAAATCAAAATCCATTCCAGTATCTCATATTTTCATGAAAGGGTAAAGTGGAAATTTTCTTGCATTTCCTTTTTGCTTATCCTAATAGAAAGATTAAGGAGGGAAAGAAGTGAGATTTCATGCTTATGTAATTTTCTTTATGATTCACAATAAATAACTCTGGTCAATGGTCAAGACCATTAGATTCTACTCCAGAATCTACTATTAAATTGTTTCAGAACTTTTAGGAAGTGATAAAGTCTCTCTGGTATTCTTGTCCTAAAAATGAAGGAATTAAGTTAAATTTATAAAAAAAAACATCCAATTGCAAGAACCTACTTGCCTATTAAAAGTGAAAGAAAAGTACAAAAAATACTACACTGCAAGAAGTGGTATAATAGAGTGAAAATTATCCTTGCATTTAGAATCATAGTACATGGTTTCATATCCAAACTGTGTTATTTGCCATTTGAAGTATCTTGAACCAGTCATTTACCTTTTTTTGATTCTGTTTCCTCATATGTAAAAAGAAGATGATGTTTGCAATGATCTCTTCCCTTTTATCTGTTTTGCTATTATCTATATATATAATATATGCATATATCCAACAAATTAATATCCACATACAAATATAGGTGATAGGTAGAGACATAGACACATAAAAACATACATAGATAAATAGACAGATAGGAATTGATAGGCAGGTATTGGACTTTATGTTTCACTGACAAAAAGAATTCTGTGTTAAGGAAACTCCTTCTACCAAGATCACAAAAAAAAAAAAAAAATTTCCTTGCAACTTAAAATCTTAGTCTCTTGCACACTCTAAAGCAATGCTTTTTGACTAGAATTAATAAGTAAATTTAATTGTCCAAGGTCATTCAATCAGTATATGTCTAGATGGATCTTTAACTCGTTTTCCTATTTTCAAGTCTATTTATCTATCCATTATACTATATTGTCAATGCTAAAAAGTATTTTAAACATAGCTTATATAAAATGCATGTGATCATGTATAAATATAGAAAATGTCCAAATTATTGATATGCAAAAACATAAATGTTATATCACAATCACATATGAAAGATCAATGATTTTGTACATTCATCAAGGACCTCTGATTACAACCACACGTAAAATATTTTTTTAATCTATCTTTCAGCTGTGTCTATATAACTCAGTTGCATGGATTGAGGTAAATATACTAGTCTAACTTGACAGATACATCAGAATCTATTTCAACGAAATTAAAAAATATATATTTTTGCATAGGGAACATGCTTATTTAATTTTGAAAGATCCTCTCATTCCATTTACTGTACCAACAAGCTCTTTTAAAGACTGCTTCAGGCTTTTCTGAGCTATAACATACAAGAACATTTCTTCCACATTCTGTTTTTAAATGGAAAGACTCAGAGATCTCCTAATTGAGAATTACATGCCTTTTTATGCTAGTAAAGTTTTTGAAGCACTTAACAACTTTTGACTATTTCCTCTCTTTATCATAAATCACTATTTAAAAAATATTTGAAATGGATTTTTCACTAACATATTCTTTTAAATAATATTTCATTTTTTCATATTGCATGTAAATATTGTTGTCAACATTCACTTTTATAATATTTTGAATTCCATATTTTTCTCTCTCCCCTTTCTTCCCTTCCTTTTCCCTCTCCCCAATATGGTAAGCAATATGATATAGGTTACACATCTACTGTAATCATATTAAACATATTTCCACATTAATCATGTGATAAAGGAACAATCATTAAAAAAAGGAAAACCATGATAAAGAAAAATAAAAAAGTGAAAATAGTATGCTTTGACTTGCACTCAGACTCCATAGTATTTTCTCTGGATATGGATAGCATTTTCCATTATAGGACATTTGGAATTATCTTTTATTATTGTATTGGGGTGGAAAGCTAAGTCTACCAAAGTTGATCTTTGCTCAATGTTATTGTTATTACGTATAATGTTCTCCCAATTCTATTCACTTTACTCAGAAACAGTTAAGGTAAATCTTTCCAGGTTTTTCTGTAATCTGCCTGCTCATCATGTCTTTTATAGCACAATAGTATTCTATTCCGTTCATATAGCACAACTTGTTCACTTATCTCCCAATTAATAGGCATCCTCACAATTTCCAATTTTTTGCCACCACAGAAAAGGGTCACTATAAATATTTTTGTGCATGAGTGTTCTTTCCCCTTTTTTATGATTCCTTTGGGATATAATCTTACTAGTGGCTTTGCTGGATCAAAAGGTATGCATAGCTTGATTGACCTTTGGGCATAGTTCCAAATTTCTCTCTAGAGGATCATTTACCAAAGTTTGATGATGAAATTAAAAACCAAGGCTTCATTTGTACCTTGACAAACATTTTCTACTCATTATATTCTCCTACTGGCATTTGATTGATCAAAAAATGAAAAGTTAAGCCAATCATATCATTGTTGTTTCCAGTACTTTAAAAATTTGTAAAACATGTCAAAAAAGGAAAATTCAATTGAAATAAAAATTATTTGTAAAAATTTTACAGAATGATTGTTGTCACAGTTCTACTTACTACATTTGTTCAATACCATATAAATTAAAAATCATCTAATCACAGAATTTTAGAATTGAAAGGAACCTTATCAAGACTGGTAGATTTTAAATAGTTGAGATACCAAATCAGGTATATTATGAATTTTTTTAAATGTGAACAATTTTCTAAGTGGTAAAAATGTTAAAAAATCATTAGGAACAAACATTTTTCACGTGTCTACTATGCACAAGGTATCCTGTTCATTATAACAGATGGCATAAAAAAACTAGTCCCATCTCTGAAGGGGCTTATTATTAAGAGATATGACATATCCACCTGGATAACTAAAACTCTCTGAAGCCCAGTTTCTTCTTCTCTAACGTGAGCAAATTGAAATAAATATGTTCAAAGCTCACTTGCAGCTTTATCAATTTTCTGTGAAAACTGAAATAGCAATACAAGACAGTTATACAAAAGCTTCTGCAAGTTTAAATGTTATCTATGTTGTTCGAAAATCAATCATTCCACAAACTTTTATTAAATATATACTATATGTCAGCATATAGTGGGCAAAGTGGATATTAAAAAAAACCCTGAAACAACCGCTGCTTTCCAGAAGTTTAACAAGGGACACTACTCACATATAAATAAGTAAATATAAAGTGTATACTAAATAATTCCTGTATAAAAGTACTGTTAACTGGTAAGATCAGGTAAAGTGACATTCCATAAACTGATGAATAATCATTAATATATAAGACACATCTATGATAATATGTTTATAATATGAAAGAAGTGGGTGACTCAATAGATAGAGTGCTGGAACCAAAGTCAGAATTATTTGAATCCAAATTGGGCTTCACATACTTAATAGCTGTGCAACTATAAAAAAGCCACATAATCTCTGTCTGCCTAACTTTTTTCCATCTGTAAAATGCAGATAGTAATAGTAATTACATAGCAGGATTGTTGTGAAGATTAAAGTATATAATCTTTGTAAAGCAATTAGCACAACTTCTGGACCATAGTACTTATTTTATAAATGCTTTTTTTTTATCTCCTTCTTTCTCTGTATCCATTACCTAGAGCATGAAAGGGGATTCTTTTTTTCTGCCAAGGGCCATTTGGACATTATAACATCCTTCATGGGCCATACAAAATTATCAATTTAAAGAATTCAAACAGTTAGAAGTTGTTGTCCCTTGGAGTTATTTTGGCCGAGCCAGATCCAATAATTTCACAGACATTGTATGATCTGTATACACCTAGACCTAGACCTAGATCTAGAGAGAGAAATATTGAGTATAAGGAGTCTACAGAAATTTTTAAAATAGTCTGGGCAAAAGAATTTTTATGTCACCAAAAGATGTATGACTACCAAATGAGATCAACTGATCATGTAGTTTTGATGTATGGTCAGTAAAGGGCTTTCCTCGTGCTCACAAAATGTTCAGAGATAGACTCCAGTAGGAATAATAGACCTTCTACAAAGGATATTTGAGAAAAACCTGAAAAGTCTCAATATTGGAGAGAATTAGTGGGTGAATAGTGATAGAGGAATCACCACATCAAAGACAACACATGTCCTCCGAGGGATGGTATTACTCTGGTTCTCAGAAACTATGTCATCAGAATCCAAATTTGGTAGGTTCTTCCAAGATAAAAAGAATTTTGACTTATGTGTAGGAATGAATTTAGTAAATGACATCTAAAAATCAACCTAGCAGCTTAAGAGAGGTTGATCATCTAGTTTTGCTGAAGGATGATAAATGTTTAAGTCACAGAAGCTATTAACTCTAATCTGCTAAGTTACAGAGTTTATGAAGTTGTCAGAGAGGAAGATGTTCACAACTAATGATTGATTCTTGAAGTAAATAAGTATGATTATATATAAATGTATGACAAGAAAATCAGTTTGACATTCTATAATCATTTGTGTAATTAAAATATTTTAAAATTAAAATATTACCAACAAAAGATATTTGGGGAAGAACACTATCATTACAAAGTGTTAATGCTATGCATAGGAAAATTGTACCAATTAGTCACAGAATGTTGACTGGACAGGAATTTAGAGATATGTTAACTTAAGCATATAATATTTTCTGTTAAAAATCATAGTAAATTTGTTTTTTCTCAATATTATAATTTGATATCATTTACTTGTGCCACAGTCTTTAAATAAAAACATATTTATGTAGAACATTAGTCTTTTAATAATATGTTCTTTATGAAAGCCTTATGAAATGAATAATTCAAATATCAGTGCACCCAATTTATAGATTAGGTCATTGAGATGAGGAGATATTAAATGTTTGCTAGATCAAAAAACGGGTGGTGCTAGAACCTAAATTCTTCATGTCAAGTCCAATTATTAATCTATTATGCTATATTGTGACTCCTTCAAGAGAATTTGAGATAAAATATAATAAAATTGAATTTAGAACTGGAAAAACATTGTGTTGAAGTAGTCTGCTCCACTTTTTTCTAAATAATAGTAGTAGATGGTCCTTTATTTTTTTGAATTGCCGTTTTCTAGAAAGCTAGGTTATTTGACCAAGATTTATTGGTCACCAATATGTGAATAATATTATCTTTACTCTTCTTTCTATTCACATTCATTTTCCATCAACTATGATAAATCATCGGCATGCCCAAATGTGCCTTTCCAAGTACTATTATTATTATTATTATTATTATTATTGTGTCTCTAACTCTCTATTTCTTCTGACAAATTTTATTACTACTATTCAAACCTACTTTCATTTTACCCATGGATTTCATGTTTCACTGTGACCTTTAGAACATTAGCTTCATTCCATTCATCCCATTATTTTTTTCTTAGATACTTTGAAATCTTTCTTGTTCTATATCCCATAGTCAGTCTCTAATATAATTTTTTTCCGGGGTCTTTATTTCCAAAGCTGAACCTTCAAGCAGATTTATCCATTATTCCTTACCTTCTTGTTAGTTTTACTCCATTCTTTCTCTACTTTCTTCATTATGTTTTCTAGGGCTTTTGGGGGAAATTCTGCAGACCAATAGACTTGGACACTAAGATATTTGGCAGCCAAAAATCCGAACCTACACACTGCTCAATAATTCTAATTTATTATCAGGCCCATAACTCACTTTTTTTCATATATTATGTTTTAAAACTTTGAATATTTTCTTAAGGTCCCAATGTTTGACCTTTTTGCCCCTGATAGGTTTAGGTCTCCCTTTTTACTGCCTTTTAACTAAACCTCTGATTTGGAATCAGGAGGTTTGGCTTTGTTTTGATTCTACCATTCACTGAGTATATAACAACAGGTAAAGTCACTTCCCTTCTTGATGACTGAGTTTTCATGTCTGTAGAATGAACACTAGATTATATCTGATAAGCTCTGTGATCTATTCTAGTGCTAATATTCTCGACTTCCATGATCTCCTTAACAGAATGAAAGGCAGAGAGATTTATTTTCCCTTCTAAAACCACCACCCCTCCTCAATTATGTATTTTCTACTTCTATTTTTCCTTCACATTGTTAGTTGGAGGCATTTTTCCTTTTTTTTTT
>JAJPUD010013994.1:0-21317 GCA_023553655.1 Myrmecobius fasciatus | reverse complement strand
TAACAGAAAGCTTTGCAAGGGTTAATGTTTAGGAATTACCCATACATGTGTTTTGCAAATAAAAAGTATTTTAAAAAAAATATTTTTCCTTTTGGATCACAACACAGCATTTTAGCACTTTCTGTGAATATTTCCCTGCATTTTGTTTTCCTTCTTAGGTTGTTGTTGTTGTTTTTTGTGTTTTTTTTTTCTCTCTTTCTAGATTTGATGTTTCTTGTGCAGTAAGATAACTGCATAGATATGTATACATATATTGGATTTCTCATATAATTTAACATATTTATCATGTATTAGATTACCTGTCTTCTAGGGGTGGGAGTAGCGGGAAGGAGGGGAAAAGGTTGGAACAACCAAAAAAAAAAAAGTTTCGCAAAGGTCAATGTAGAAAAATCACTCATATATTTTGTAAATAAAAAACTTTCAATTAAAAAAAAAAAAAATTTAAACATTTTCTAAATGGAAAGCTGGAAGAAGAATCTGCTCTCTCTGACTCCAAAGAGTATACAAATCTTCTTCCCCAATCACTCTATTTTTGAAGTGTCTAAAATTAACTTAATCTATAACCTGATTAATTTATCAGTTGAGTTTCTTTGACAGATTTGTTTTTTTTAAAAGAGGGAATATGAAATTAGGACTTTGGATTTTTTAAAATAATATTTTATTTCTCTAAATACATGCAAAATTATTTTTCAACATTCATTTCTGCAAAACTTTGTTTTTCTTACCTCCTTCCTCCCCAAGACAGCAAGCAATGCGATATGGGCTGAATGTGTGTCATTTTTCTAAACATATTTCTATATCCATCATGTTGCCCAAGAAAAACCAGATCAAAAGTGGGAGAAAACACAAGAGAAAAAACTCAAAAAAAAAACCCAACAACAAAAAAGTAAATTTTTAATAAGTGCATTTTCACCTCAGAAATTGGGGAAAAAAAGATTTTTCTTTTTATATGGGGGTTTCAAAATTTGACAATAATATTCCTATGGGTTATCCACAAGGGATCTTTTTGAGGTAATGATTGATGGATCTTTTCTATTTCTATTTTCTCCAAATATTCTATGACTCCAGGAAAATTTTTTTGGATTATTTCTTGCATTATTATGTCAAGATTCTTTTTGTGGTCACAGCTTTTAGATAGTTCAGTTATTCTTATATTTTCTTTTGTTGAAATGTTCTCCAGATCTTTTTTTATTATGAGATTTTTAATATTCTGTTTTATTTTTTCATTTTTTTTATATTCTGTTTTATTATTACTTGGTCTCTTATACTTGGTAACTTACCTTGCCCAAATCTAATTTTTAAAGATTTTCATCTTTAAGACTGTATCTCCTTTTCTAGTTAATTAAGCTTTTTTTTTTCATAATCTTCATATTTTTCTTGGATGGTTTTAATTTTTTTTGTTTTTCTTCAATATCATTTGATATTTAAATACTTTAAAAAATTCTACTATTTCTTATCTCTGGGCAGGGAGCAATTTCCCATTACTCTCTGGGGTAGAAGAAGCTTTTCTTTAACTTCATTGTTCTCCTTTGGAGATAAACCCTGACCTTTCCTATTGCTAAAGTAAGTTTCTATGGTTGGGTTCTTTCTTCTTTACTGGCTCTTTTTTTTTTTAAATGACAAGTATTGTTATGAACTTCTCTAATTTTCTAATCTAAGTGGGAGGATGGTGCCTTTAGCTTCACTTTACCCCTCTAATGTGGCACCCCAAACAAAAACACCACCCTCCTGCAAGTGCCCATAGCCAGCAGCCCCACTGCCTCTACACTCACCAGGTATTAGTTCCTTCTCACCCAGAGCCACATCTCAGCAGCACAGCTGGGCCTGATGTTCCTAATCAGCCAGAGTTCCTTCAGGCTTCCTGGACTCACACCATGGATATCCACACAGTCTGGCAGCTAAAAGTTTTGATGGTTCCTGCTGAGTCTCCAATCAAACTCAGCCAGCCCAAAGGTTCCCCACTTGATATTTCTGTGGAGCTAGCCTAGCTTCACACTGATTAATCCCGGACCTGAGGACCCTCTTCAGATCTTTTGGGCTGTGCCAGAAGGATTCCTGTTCTACCCCCAAGTCTTCTTGATTTTCACCAGTCTATGTTCTCCCTAAGATGCAAATTTGTTCTGTTTTGGGGGAAAATCTGGAGAATGTGAAATTTATAGACCTACTTAGCCACCTTTCCAGAATCTTTTACTGGATTCATCCTTTAAAAAATTTAAACTTTTTATCTACATGAACTGATGCAAAGTGAAGTGAACAGAATCAGCAGCACATTATGCATAGTAACTAATATTTTGTGTTGAAGAACTATGAACAGCTTAGCTATTCTCATTGATACAATGATCCAACACAATCCCAAAGGAATAATGATGAAACATATTCTCCCCTTCCATAAAAAGAACTGATACTGTTTGAACACAGATTAAAGCATACTCCTTTTGTTTTCTTTTATTCTTTTTCTGTTACATGAGTCTTCTTGTATATAATGAAAAACATGGAAATATTGTACATGATTGCACATGTGTAACATATCTGCTTACCCTTTCTGGGAGGCAAGAGAGAAAGAAGAGAGAAAGAAATAATTTGGAACTCAAGACTTTAAAAAAAGTTTTAAAATATTTTAACATGTACTTTGGGAAGAAATAATATACATATATACACATATGTTTAAATATTTTCTTTTAATTTTACTTGAGGAAATTAAGGACAGTGATAGATGCCCAATACCATATAGGGATAAAATAACCAGAACTTGAACCCAGATTCACTGAGACATCAATGCAATTTAAAGATTTCTGCAATCTGTGGAATAAGATGATCTGAATTCAATGAATTTCTATTTCTAGTTATGTGTGGGACCTTCAGACAAGTTACTCTACTTTCTTGGATCTTCAATTTCTCATTAGTAAAACGAAAGAGTTGGATTAGCTTTCCTTTACTAGTCCTCTTCACTTTAATCTCTACACATAAAACATAAAAGTCCTGTGATATTCAATGCCCCTTTCCCCTGTATCACCTTTTTTTTTTTTTCCATTTCTCACAAAAACACCAAGTGCCTGCTCTGTTAGATTCATGAGCATGACAAAGAGAAAAAGGTTTATTTATTTATTTTATGTGAAAATGAACCAAACAAACCCTTATCTAGAATATAGGATATTTATTTAATATTTTAGAAGGATAAAATTTGTTAGAAGCATCAATCGTCTGTAGAGTTGACTGAAATAAATATTTTAGAGAAGAACATTAGTTATTCTTGGATGACCTTCAAAGACTAAAGGAAGTGAGATCACAAGCAATTTAATAATAGTTAAGTTTCTTTGAAAAAGGGTCATATAAATCATTTTGAAAAGGTTTTTTGAAATTTGTTTTGTTTAAATGAATGTATTTTTTGTAGATAGGAGGAAGGAAAATCAAGTAGTCAGGAAAGGTAATTATAGACCAAAAAAGTAACTTGCTTATATATCCATTCTATAATAAGATACTATGTAAATTTTATATTTACATACATACATATACACACAAACATATATATATATATATAATGTGATTTTATTTGGTTTTGTGGTTGCATATGATTTGTTATGGTTTTATATGTGTGTGTGTATACATATATATATATATATATATATCTGTGTGTATGTGTATGTGTGTTTGTGTGTATTATATATATATATATATATATTTTTTTTGTACAACTTACCTCCCTGGGCTGTCATGTAAAACCAGTCATATAAACCAGAGAGAACTAGAATTACATTTAGATGGTTCTTTTTGTTTTCCAAGATTGGTTTTATATGACAAACCAGGAAAGTAAGTTGTACAAATAGGTTTATACAAAACTGATTATTGCCAGAGTTTTTTTTTTTAATAAACTTTTAAAAAATACAGGTAAGTCACCTATTTTCTAAGGTGGATAGTAGATAACCACATTATTAGTTATTCATATAAGGTATTTGGATTTGCCAATGCCTTCTCATTTCCAGGCTTAACTACTACTGTCAAAGATATTCTCTGACTTCCTCAGAATGGCATCCTAAGTTCTGCCCTTGACTTCTACCACTCTCTCTCTTATCTTCTATTATTAGTATATTACTAAGACCATCAATTTTGCTTTTGTAACATTTCTTAGATATATTCCCTTCTCTCTGATGCTGTCAACACCTTTTGATAAATTTTGATTGCTTTATACTTTTGTAAGATATCTTTAGGGTTGGGGGCTAGATTTTTTTTTCTTCCCTATTTATCTATTGTATCATAAAAAAAAATAACTAGGACAATTAACTCTTTTGTTTCATGTAGTTTTCATTTATGATGTCTTGTAATATAATAATATAAACCAGGCTTTGATAAAGCCCATTGGAATTCAAATGGAGCTAGTTGACTCTGACTTTAAATATAAATCACCCTGGCTCTCACTGCCTAATAATAGGTCTAAACAAAGCATCACTTGCTCATTGTTTAGGTTTTAGTGGCTCAGAGCAAGTATAAATATCAATTATTTCTATTCTGGTAAGAAACTAGATTGTGTTTTTGTTTGTTTTGTGAAGTCAAATTAAGTCATGTCTTGCCTTTATTAAAGGCTACTTTAATCACTGAATGGGTATTGCTTTGGATAAATTGAGACCTGGGAAAGACATTAGCTTAAAAAGGCCAGGGCCTCCTACTGCATCCAGAGCCTGACCTATGTCTTACCATTAGGGTCCTATGACTGAAGAAGATTGAAGCTGATGAGTGTCTCACTTAAATCCAATTCACTTATAAGTCAAGACATCACTCTTCTGAGATTATTGGTTCCCTTCCCAAAAGAAGAATGAATAGCAACAATCATCCACCTTGTTACCAAGGCCTGTCAATTTTACTTTTGTAGCATCTCTCAGATAGGCTTTCTTCTCTGTCTTATCCTACCACAACCTTCATCACCTCACATTAGTATGACTGCAATAGCCTTCTGGTCAGTTTGTCTACCAAAAGTCTGTCCCAACTCTAGTTTATCCTCCACTTTGATGTCAATGATCTGTCATAAATACAATGCTGATTATGTCACTTCTACTCTATGAACTCTACAATCTCCATCCCACCTACAAGGCTCCATATTGTCATTCCAACTGCATCTCTCCACCTTTCCATTCAAGCCTCCTCCACCCCACCTACCTCCACATACATACACATATACCTACTCTTAGATTCAGGGATATTGGCCTCCTTATTTGTCCTTGAATAAGATACTTTATCTCCCAAATCTGTGTATTTCAACTCTGTGCCCCAAGGCTAAAATATGTTCTTCCTTTATCTGCACATTCTGACCATTTCCCAAAGATAACATTTACTATTTGTGTGAGTTTGAATAAGACATTTAATGTCTACATACTTTACTTTTATATCTGTAAAATGTGAAACGATAGAATATAGGAGTGCTGCTCTTGGAATCAGAAAAAAAAAACAGGTTCATATTTCACCTCAGGCACTAACCAGTTTTGTGACTCTGAACAAGTCAAAAGTTCCTTGTGCTGTAATTTCTACAAAATAGAGTAATGACCTCTGCACTCTTTTCTGGCTCTCAATCTATAACTGACCAAATGACATCTGAGATCTCTTCTAACTCTAGAACTTTAAGTCTATTATATATCTCTATCCCCAATTTACAGAGCAGAAAATTAAGGTTTAAGGACGTTGATTTTTATAAAGCCATATTGTTACTTATAGTTAGATGTTATACACAATTCCATCTGTCTTGCTGCTGCATCTACATATGTGCATAAAACTATATGTCTAGGGATATATAACCATAGATATAAACATTTTGTTGCTGTTGTTCAATTACTTAAATCATGTCCAACTTTTTGTTTTGCTAAATGAGGTTTTCTTGGCAAAGATATTGGAGTAGTTTGCCATTTTCATCTCCAGCTCATTTTACAAGTCAGAAAATTGAAGCAATCAGGGTTAAGTAACTTATACAGGGTCACACAATTAGTCAATGTCCAAAGTTGAGGAAAAGAAGTCTTTTGGACTTTAGATCCAACACTCTATCTACTATGACACATACCTATAAATATAAATAATTATTGTGCATGTGGCTTCATTTTTTATAAATAATCACTTAGGAAAGAAAACTCCAATGATTTATATACCAAATATCTTATCTTCAACTTTTTGAGTTATTAATTGATTGATATATCATTTATAGGAAGTGAACCCACATTATCCTGCCTTTGGATCTCCATTCTCTATGTCATGCTGCCTTTTATCTGTACAGGTGTGTGTGTGTGTGTGTGTGTGTGTGTGTGTGTGTGTAACAATGTATATATGTATGTGATATGATCTATGGTGTGGGGTTTGTCATCAAATTGATGTCACAAAAGTTGGAGTTTGGTCATTTGAAGATTTATTTGGGGGAAGAAGTTACAGACAAGGTGAAGGGCTATTATAGACCCCAGGAATGATAAATATGAAACAGAGTGGGAGAGCATATGAAAGACAAGCTCCTCAGTGGAACTCACTATTACCCAGTAGAAAAGGAGGACACCTGAGGTTGAGGCTTATTGTAGGTGTTAGGTTAAATCCTGAAAGGGACTTAGGACCCTAAAGGAATTAATTATCTGTAAGGAAGAGAAGTGGGATTGGGAAGCACACCTATGTCTTAGGAGTTTGAAGAGATACCGTAAGGCATGGAGGAAGGGGAAAGACACTAAAAGGCAGAGGGCCATGGTGGGCTGACCCAAAGGAAGTTACCAGCCCTAGGATGTCCTACAAGTAAGTTTTATAGGGAAAATTTAACTTCAGGGGCAGGACTGGGATTTCTACAGAGGGTGGGTCTCAGGAGTTTGACATAACTTGGATTTCAAACTGGAGCACTTCCTCAAGTGGGACCAGGGAGCTAAACTAATCTCTATCAGAGCTTTCTGCCTGCTTGCCTAAAGGTTCAATTTTTATATATACCTTTGCTAACCACACCTAATCTTAAAGACTTTATCATGTATATATATATATATATATATATATATATATATATATATATACATAAATATATGTATATGTATATATATACATATGCAAAATACATATGATTTGTATGTGTGTATTTACATAATATAAAAATATGCATATCTATATGTATATTCACATATATAGTTATACACACAAATATATAGATATAGATATATAAACACACATATGCACAAGACAGACTTCCCAGGATTGTAACAAAAATTAAATAAAATACATTTTATAAATCACTCTGTAAGCTTGAAAATACTATATCAATGTCCGCTATTATAAATTACAACATGACAAACTTATTATGATGAAAGCTGAATTCTCATTGATGCCATTGTTTTGCACTGAAATTGTTGTAACATGAATTGATATATCAACTAATAATTCTCATCAGCAGATATAAGTTGACTATAGATGCCCTAACCTTCAATTTCCCAAACCCTTTTTGATAGCTCAAGATTTAGTTGACTAAAATTGAGAAATTGAACTCCACATTTTCAGTGCATAAGACCATACTCTCAAATCATTTCAGATGTGGGAATCCCATAATACTTACTTAATGGTACTTTACAAACCAAACTGTTCTTTAAAACCTTATTCTGAACTTTAAACATAGATCCAAAAATTATAATGTTTTCCAAGTTTGAGGAAATTAGAATTGGCATAATGCTGGGAAATATCAAAGTATGGTAGTGGTTGCCATTTGTATAGCATCTGATAGTTTACCAAACCCTTTTATTTTATATGAAATCCTATAATTGGATTATCACATTTATACATCATAATGAACTGATGAGGCAAAGAGTAAAAAAATTCCCCCTATCTTAAAGGTGGAAGAACTGACATTATCTGGAAATTCATAGGATTTAGAATCAAAAGGATTTCAGAGAAATGGTCCATCTGCCCACCTTGTAGATATAGAAAGCAAGGCCAAGGGAAATTTTTTTTTTTAAGCAGCCAAAGTCACACAGAAAGTAAAAAATCAAAGCCAGAATGTCTAGGACTATAAATCCAGTATTTTCCCCTAAATTTCCTAGACTGCCTCCTAACAAGAATTGCTATCATATAAGAATTTTAAAGCTGGATGGGTCCTTAGAAAAACTGAATGGATGAAAAACAAACAAACAAACAAACTTTTAACTGCTTTTCACTTGCCAGGCTCTGTATATATAATCAAATGAGCCAACTAATTCTTGCCAGGAAGAAAATAAATATTAAAATAATTACTCCAAAAAGGGAAACTAGAGATGGAAAAGAGGTAAGAAGCAGGGGAAGAGATCATCTAGTCCAATCCTTTAATTTGCAGAAGAAGATGTAAGGATCAGGGAAGTTAATTGATTTTCTGTAGGTTTCATAAATATTGAGTGACTCATCTAAGATGCAAACTCTGCTTTCAGATAAAATAGAGAAGGGAGTAGAAAAATTCAAGGTCATATACTGAATAATGGTCACTTAAGCTTTGAACTGCAAAAACAAAATTTTTAGGAAAATCAAGACAAAATACTTGCAACATCAAAAAAAAAAAAGAGCAGTAGAATGCTAGTTTCAGTGAAAGAGAATTCTGTTTGCTCATCAAGTCAATATACAATCTTTCTTCAAATCCTGATTCTAAATCACTGTCCTATTTTATGGAGAGGACATTTAATATAGAAAAAAGAAAGCCAATCTTCATATATTAAAAAAAGAATTCTTTTCAAGGTTTGCCTCTAACATATTAGCTAGTGTCTAAATAGGCAAGTCATTTAATCTCTGGAATCCAGGCAACTGAATTCGAAGTTACAAGGAAGTTGTTGAAGTATCTCAGTGGGTACTCACATTTGCACTCTCTACACTGGTAAAATAGGAAAATCATAGATATAGATAGAAAATAAATAGATAAATGTTGGAAAAAGTATTTTTCTGCCTTGAGTTTCCACAATTAGTTGAATGTAGCTGTCATAAAAATTGTGAAAGGTATTAATACCTAATTTGGAATTTGAACAATTGTTTATTTGCATACATCTTTCTAATTTTCTTTGTGAGACTATGATACCAGGAATTAACCTTTTCTTATTCTAATTAGTATTTCATCTTTGATTGTCATGCATTACCAACTATAGTCTAAACTGCTATTTGGTGAGATATTCATTGTAGTTGAAATTTAAAGGGCAATATTGATTTCTCAGTGGGTAGATTATAAATGTTCATTTCCTGCACAAATTGTCACAATTGTTCAGTAATTATTTCTTTTTTTCGCTCTTGATAACTCTAGTCTATGATTTTGTTTCCCAGATAAGATAAAAGTTACATGCTTTACAATCAAGATTATTTGCTTCAACCTAATTTTCAGATTACCTCAAATCACACATGTTCATCTAAGAGATTTTGTATTTCCAAATTCTGTTTAATATTATGAAGATGAAAGGTTTATCCATTTTTAAAACATTAAATATATTCTAAGCACTGTGAGATTGTATTTGTCTACTTTTTGTCCCTACAAAATTTTGTCACATTCATACCACTGAAACTGTCCTTTAGAAGGAAATGTGATCCCCCCTAATCCCTTTTTTTTAAATGTTTAAATCAATAGTTGTTCCATCATTATCCTCCCTACCTCTCATCCCACATCCAGTGAATGTTAATTTACAGAAAGGAGGTTTACAAAGTGGATGAAATGCTGTACTAGAAAATGCTTAGACTTGGAGTCAAGGACAGAGTTCAAATGAGATCCCTGATACTTGTCTTTGTAAGCCAGGTGAGGTTCTAATTGTTATCTATGAAGTGATCACCAAGTTGCAACCTGTTTTAAAAGAGATTTGTTGGATTGAAAGTTCCCTAGAGTAAGGAAATCATAGTTCTTTTGTGTATTCATTTATCACAGAACTAAATTCATGTGAAAATTAAATATTATTTCAAATGTTTATGCACAATCATCTCTCTTTTTTATTTGTATTTCCAAAAAAGGTCTGACATTCTTTCCTCTTTTCATGTATTGCCATACTTATTTATATATTCTTCATAGCACCTCAAGTAGAAAAATACCTATACACACACCCATACATACACACTGAACTATATCTGATAATGAATATATGTTCTGTATAACTAGTTGATCACAACTCTTCCAAGGTTTAGGAATTGTTTTTAAGTATGTCTTTTTAACTTCTCCATGTTTGCAATTCAATTCTCGTGTTTCCAGCCTTACATCTACCTCTCTGAATCCTTACTTTCTTTTGGGTCAGTTCAAGTATTAGTTTATGCAGGATGCCATTCCTTAAAACTTCATATTTCATAACTTCTTTCTCTGATGTCAACATCCATCTATTTCATTTATATCTTGAAATACCATCTCCTTGCATATTATCTCCTTGTTTAGAATTTTAGTTGCTGTATGGTTGTTTTTGTCATGTAAATAGTAAGTATTTTATAAATACTAATCTCTAATGGATTAATTGATAGTTTGTTGCTACTTTGGTCTTGCTACTTTGAGGGTTTTCAAAGTTATCTTCCTATACTTTATTATTGTAATAATTAAATAAATTGCTTTTCTGGAACTGCTCATATCACTTATGAATGAGTCCTTATCTATTTTTCTATTCCTCTAAATTTATCACATTCAACATTTCTTCATAGCAAACAAAGTTGCCTTCATATAAAAAGTTCATATTCATATACAAAAATCTGCTCAGTCACTCATTAAATGATGGATATCTATTTTCTTTTTTGCTCAAAATAATTCCATTATAATATTGCTGTACATAGATATTTTTCCTCTATTCTTAACCATCATGCTGTTCCTATATAAAAATTTTATCAGAGGTCAAAAGTTTGCATACTTTAGTGCTTTAGGAATTAAAACTCTAAATCATTTTTATATGCTTGAATCAATAGTACCATAGCTTTCCTGTCCTCCCATAATAATTGCAATAATTTCTATTTTCTTCTTAAATCAATTTTGAAATGTGATGAATATGAGGTGAAACCTCAACATTGTTTTGATTTCATTTTTGTCCTAATTTGTGATTTGCAACAGTTTTTCACATGGCTGAGAATAGATTCCTGTCCTTCAGTTGAAGACTTGCTGTCCCCATTCTTTGGCAATGCACATGATGAGTAATCATATTTTTATACATTTTATTATTTATATTTCATTGATATTAGAACTTTTTCCCCCCTGAGGCCGTTGGGGTTAAGTGACTTGCCCAAGGTCACACAACAATGCTAGGAAGTATTAAGTGTCTGACACTGAATTTGAACTCAGGTCCTCCTGAGTTCAGGGCTGGTGTTCTATCCACTGTGCCACCTAGCTGCCCCTATATTAAAACTTTTTAAAGAGATTTTGAGGTAAAGATTTTTGTCCCAAATTTTCCTATCTACTTCTAATTGCATTGATTTGTGTATACAAAACTTAAAATATTTGATTATTTAAATTATGTGTATTCTCTTTTACAATCATATCGATTGCTTATTAAAGTAAGAATTGCCTCCCTTACCCATACTTTTTGAAGATATTACCTTTTAGTTTTTCAATATTGTTATATATATTTTTTTATTTTTTAAAAAATTTCAACCATGTAAACTCCATTTGGAGTTTATTGTGTAATCTGGCAGAAAGTTTATTCTAATTAACCTTAATTTCAGTCAGACTGCTTTCCTGTTTTCTGAAAAGTCACGAAGAGAAAACTCATCCTAATAGTTGGTGTCTTTGGATGTTTAAAGCATTGTAGTGCTATTTTCAATTGCATTTTAGTGCTTTTTATCTAATTTGATAAATGGTCAATATGAAATATGTTTTGCATAACTTCTGCAGCATAATTGATATCCAATTGCTTGTGTTCTCAAGGAGTTTCTAATTATTCTATGCAATGAATTTGGAATGAATTTTTAAATGAATTTTGATACTTTTAACATTTAATAGGAAAATAATGAAATCAAAATTCATAGATATTAAAAAGAATCATCTTATTATCTAATGAGTAAAAACAGTTGAGTATTTATGAAGGAACTTGTACCAATTCACACTGTTAATTGATAGCAATATTGAGTCCCCAGTAAAGAATAAATTTGATGTTAGGAAAACCATGTTATATATGTGACTATAAGGCCTCTCAGTGCCACAGCACAGGCAATCCTCTAAACTAAAGAGAAATTGTGGGTCTATCCTATAAAAGGAGTGTTCACAGGGATGTTCATGAAAGCATTGATACAAACTGCCACCCAACTGCAACTCTTACCCTCCAAATACAGTTGAGACAATAACTTAGGTATTCTGTTCCTCAATAATTTTATTTTGTGGGTAGGTGATGGACCATCTTTTTATAAAAAAATCAAAACTAATGAGACTCCAGGGGGAAAAGAAAAACAAGCTTGGCTAGTCTTCAAAAATTTAAATGAATAAATTGACAGATTCCCCTACATCTATAGGCAGAAAGTATTATGGTAAAGATGTCATAGAGGATTATATGTATAAAGCAGTTATCAGTCACAACTGATTACTTATCAACATAAGGAAATTGGAAAAAAGATAGTATTATAAAACTAGTAATCTTTTTTTCCACATAAGCCTTTCTTAAGTAAAATTAATTTTTTATTAAAACTTTTTATTTGCAAAACATATGTATGGGTAATTTTTCAACATTAACCTTTACAAAGCTTTCTGTTACAAATTTTTCCCTCCTACTCCCCACCCCTCCCCTAGATGGCAGGATATCCACTACAAGTTAATTATGTTAAAATACATAAGAAATCGAATATACGTATACATATTTCCACACATCATTTTGTACAAGAAAAATTGTATCTACAAGAAAGAAAAATCAGAGAAAGGAAACACAATGCAAGCAAACCTCAACAGAGAGCATGAAAATGTTATGTTGTGGTCCACATTTCACATCACTCTCTCTGTGTGTATATGGCTTTCTTCACTGAACAATTGGAACTGGTTTGAAACATTTCATTGTTGAAGATAGCCATGTCCATCAGAATTGATTGTCATATACTATTGTTGTTGCCCTGTATAATGATCTCCTGGGTCTGCTCATTTCATTCAGCATCAGTTCATGCAAGTCTCTCCAGGCCTCTCTGAAATTGTCCTGATGGTCGTTTCTCAAAACATTCATATACCATAATTTGTTCATACATTCTCCAATTGATGGGCATCTATTCATTTTCCAGTTTCTAGCCACTACAAAAAGGGCTGCCACAAACATTCTTGCACATGTGGGGCCCTTTCCTTCCTTTAAGATCTCTTTGGGATATAGGCCTAATAGAAATGCTGCTGGGTCAAAGGGTATGCACAGTTTGATAACTTTTTAAGCATAGTTCCAAATTGCTCTACAGAATGGCTGGATCTGTTCACAGTTCCACCAACAATCCAACATTTGTCATTATCTTTTCCTGTCATTTTAGCCAATCAGACAGGTGTGTAGTGGTATCTCAGAGTTGTCTTAATTTGCATTTCTCTGAACAATAGTGATTTTGAGCACCTTTTCATATGACTACAAAGTTTTAATTTCTTCATCTGAAAATTGTCTGTTCATATGCTTTGACCATTTATCAATTGGAGAATGGCTTGAATTCTTATAAATATGAGACAATTCTCTATATATTTTAGAGATGAGACCTTTATCAGAACCCTTAAATGTAAAGATGATTTCCCAATTTATTGCTTCTCTCCTAATCTTGACTGCATTGGTTTTGTTTGTACAAAAATTTTTTAACTTAATATAGTCAAAATTATCTATCCGTTGTTCAATTAAGAGTTCCAGTTCTTTTTTGGACATAAATTTATTCTATCTTGCAGGTATGAGAGGTAAACTATACTACTTTCCTCTAATTTAGTTATAATATCACTCTTTATATCCAGATCATGAACCCATTTAGATCTTATCTTGGTATGTGGTGTTAGATGTGGGTCAAGCCCTAATTTCTTCCACACTAGTTTCCAATGCTCCCAGCAGTTTTTGTCAAATAATGAGTACTTATCCCAGAAGCTGGGGTCTTTGGGTTTATTAAACATTAAATTGCTATCATTATTGCCTAGTTTGTCCTGTGTTTCTATCCTATGCCACTGATCGACTACTCTATTTCTTCGCCAGTACCAAATGGTTTTGATGACTGCAACTTTATAATATAGTTTAAGATCTGGTGCAGCAAGGCCACCATCATCAGCCTTTTTTTTCATTAATTCCCTTAAACTCTTGATGTTTTGTTCTTCCAAATGAATTTTGCTACTATTTTTTCTAGATCTGTAAAATAATTTCTTGGGAGTTTGATTGGTATGGTACTAAATAAGTAAATTAGTTTGGGTAGTATTGTCATTTTTATTATATTCTCTTGGCCTACCCATGAGCATTTTATGTTTTTCCAATTGACTAGATCTGACTTTATTTGTGTAAAAAGTGTTTTGTATTTTAGTTCATATCATTCTTGACTTTTCCTTGGAAGATAGATTCCCAAATATTTTATACTATCAACAGTTATTTTGAATGGAATATCTTTTTGTATCTCTTGCTGCTGAACTTTGTTGGTGATATATAAAAATGCTGATGATTGATGTGGATTTATTTTGTATCCTGCAACTTTGCTAAAGTTGTGAATTATTTCTAGTAATTTTTTAGTCGAGTTTCTAGGGTTCTCTAAGTATACCATTATGTCATCTGCAAAGAGTGATATTAAGTAAAATTCTTAAGTAAAGAATAACCTTATCAGCTACATATGGGGGATTTGTTATTAATAATCTTTTTAAAGATACACACACAGACATATATACATACATATACATACACACACACATATATATACAATAAAGAATGTGTCTGTGAGTAATGACTTCATTAGCTCCATGTTGCATAATACTTACTTAAAACAGAAATGCTCAGCCTTATTCGTGATTACAAGTAGAATGTATGGTTCACAGATTTCATCTCTGCTATCTGGAAATTTTGTAAAATTTTGTTGATCTTGCTGTTATAAAATGAACTGAATAATAAATGGGTAAATTAATAACATAATTACTCCAAAACTGACTATTTTATTTCAATAAATTGTGTGATTATGTCAAGTCATAGATAGACTAGTAAATTTTAACTTTACACAAATGTTTCTAGTAATTTTAAAGTCTTGAAATAGAAAAATAATTTCATTACTATTATGCCAATCATCAAACATTAACCAATTACCTAAAAATTCAAGCTGATTTATGAAACAATTAATAAGTATGTACTCTGTGGAAAGCACATTGCTTTATGCTGATATTGTACAACTTAATAAGTCCTAGTCCTAGACATCAAATATCTATTTTCTAACTGACTGAGTCTACTAAAGTGATTATGACAATAATGGCCATTGACCTTGATTCTGGCAGAATCAGATGAATAATCATGTTCAAAAAATAAGACCTAATGATAATTTGCACTAGATAAATAAGAATTTTTATTTCAATCCATCAATATTTATTAAGCAGTTATTATGTGCCAAGCACTGTTTTATGGTCAGGGGATACAAAAAAGTATAGGAGATACAAAAAATGGCAAAATACAGTCTCTAATTTTAGAGACCTCACAGTCTAATGGGAGAAAGAATAAACACACAAAAATATTTACTATCTATGTATCAGATAAATAGCAAATAAGAGAGGAAAGACATTTGAATTAAAAAGTGAAGACTTCCTCTAGAAGATGGGATTACATTAGGGGCTTAGAGGAATACAGTAAATAGAGCGGAGGATGGAGAGCATTTTAGGATGAAGGAACAGCCAAAGAAAATGCTCAGAACCAAGAGAAGGCTTCTCTACTTTGTAAAATAGCAAGTGTCATTAGAAAAATTATTATCTTTCAGAAAAAGATGTTATCCTGTGACAATCATGTGGAGTGGAAAGGGTAGGTGGGAAGGGGGAAGGAGATCTCTATTAGTTATTGCCAACAAGAATCTTGCTAAAATCCTCCTTAATCAAATGATTCTTCACCTGAAGAACTGACTTCTACCTGGCTCTCAGCAGAGTTTCTGGAAAGGTTGAGGAGTGGTTGACATGGTTTGCTGTTTGACAATGGGAGGAGAAATACCAGGAATAAAACAAAGGCCTACAGAAATGTTTGTCAATCTGATTAAAGGCTTTAATACTGTTTGTTAGAAACACTTGTGGAAGATAATAGCAAAATTTGTTTGCCCAGAGAACTTCTCAGGATTGTTGCCAGTTCCATGACCACATGCTTGCATAGATTTTGGATAATGAATGATCCTTTCCTGCTTTCCCCATCAGCAGTGGAGTGAATGAATCAGGGCAGTGGGCTTGCTCTGATTTGTTTGCCATGTTGTTACATACCTTCAAAGAGATCAAAATCTGCATCAAAGACAGCCACTGGCAAATTATTAAACTTGGAAAGGCTACAAACTAAATGTAAAATAAAGGAAGCATTGGGTGCTACTTTTTCTTCACAAATGATAGTGCACTAAATGCAGCCTCTAAGGCTGAGCTGCAAGAAAGTATGATAGATTCTCTGCCACATGAGCTGATTTTGTCCTGAAAAATTAATAACAAGAAAACCAGTCACCATTGAACCATCTGTATGTAGAGCCATCAGGTACAGCAAAAGGAGAAATTTTGAATGTTGTGAATAAGTAGTTCCCTGAACAAGGTACTATGATTTGATGCTGATTTTTAGAGCAAGCTCTGTGTTTGGGAGGCTCCAAAGAAAAATGCAGGAGACTAATTATTAGACTGGCTCTTAAACTGAAGGTCTCAAGAGCTATTTAATGATCTCCTTATGGAATCTGGACAGTATGTCAGTGTCATGCCAGGAAACTGCATGGTTTCTGTCTGACTTGTGTTAGGGAGACTTTGAAGATCATTTGGAAAAATAAAGCAGCAGACACTGAGGACCTATCTTTATGTGACCTGCTATGCACTCAAACTCCACTTCAGAGTGGCTCATGTTGTTCAAAGGCCAAATGTATGTTTGTCTAAAAGATTATTTTACCTAAAAATCATACAAGGAAAGTATTCACATGAGGATCACAAGAAGTAATATGAAGACATTCTCAAAGTCTTCATGAAGAACTTTAGAGCTGATTATGATACATGGCAGACACAGGCACAGGACCACCCAGCATGGTGTGCCCACGTCAATAAGGGCATTGTATTCTTAAACAAAGCAAACAAGCAGTAGCTGAATAGAAATGTGATCAGTGCACATTTAGAGCCATCTCTAAGTATTCATATGCACCATTTGTGCCTGATATGTGGTAGATTTCCAAATTTTAATTAGTTTGAGCAGCTAGTCAGTCACACTGTACCTTTACCCTGATATAGTGATACTATTTTGGTCCTCTTCAAGCATGAAAAACAAGACAGATGGCAACTAGTTTAGGAAAAGCTTTGAATATTATGGGAAAAATTATGTTTAATTCTGGAGATTCATCATCAACAAATATTCTCAAAAATATCACCAACAATAGATACCTCCCTTTTCTCTCTTTTTACTCAATTCTTAGCCTCTCTGGGTATATCTAAGGCAAAGTAAAATAATTGGTCATAAGGACTGAGTAAATTGAAGAACTAGGACATTAAGGTATTTGAGAGAGAATCAATATACGTGCTACACCATGATACTTCTCATGTTATAATCACATTAAAGTATATCTACCTGTAATTCATTTACTACTTTTGAGCCTTTAAATACTATTGTAGATTATAGTTATCTCATTAATAATAAACACAAATGTTTTATACCTATTTAGACTTAAAATATATGATTGCTTTGAAATTCACTAAAACAGTAAGAATAGATTATTATGCACATACATATATGTGTTGTTGTTCAATTGTTTTCACTTATTGCTGACCTCATCTGGGGTTTTCTTGCAGAAGATACTAGGATAATTTGCCATTTCCTTCTTCAGCTTATTTTATATATGAGAAAATTGAGGCAAACAGGTTAAGTAACTTGCCCAGGGTCACATAGTTAATGTCTGAGACAAAATTTGAACTCAGACTCTAGATTGAACACTTTATCTAACGCTCCATATGTATGTATGTGTATGTGTGTATATGCATATATGCATCTCTTCTTTCTATTTTCCCATTAAACATTATAAATTATCATGTCAATTTCTTGTTTCCTGTCAGTTACTAATAATTTACAAAAAAATCTGGCTACATATTTTTTTCAGAAAATAAGGGGGGAAATAGGTTTGCTACACCCTTCTAGTGTTTTAATACAAATTGATTGCAGCAAGCTGTTGTACAAAATATTTACTTGTAAACAATTATTAATAATTGAAACAAAAGAATGTTTTTAAATGTTGCTAGAATGTTTTAAGAATGAAGAAAAAAGAAATATGATTTTCTATTGTTAAAAATAGTCACGGTTTCTTAGGCATGACTTTTAAAAGTTATACTTTCCCTAATCATATGTAATAATCCAATTAACATTTATTAAGTGGATACTCTATGCCAGGAACAGGGCTAAGTGCTGGGAATACAATTAATAAAAAAGAAAGATGGTCTCTGCTCTAAAAGAGTTTACAATGCAATGAGAGGCATCATACACCAAAGGAGTCAGGAAGCAGGAGATTGGGGAGAAATCAGAGTATCCAGCACAAAGGCATTTTGTTTTGTGGAATTGAAGCCAGGCAGAGCAGCAGATGTAAAGTAGAGAGTTAATAAGTTCATTTTCTGCCCTTTATAAAAGAGGAGTTTGGACACTACCTTTTGAGACCTCCAATCACAAGGAAAGAACTTTGACGGAGGTATTGTCCATCAAGAATTGAATTATTTGGGGCAACTAGGTGGTGCAGTGGTTAGAGCACCAGCCCTGAAGTCAGGAGGACCTGCATTCAAATCTGAGCTCAGACACTTCCTAGCTGTGTGACCCTGAGCAAGTCACTTAACCCCAATTGCCTCAGCAAAAAAAAAAAAAAAAAAAAAAAAAAAGAATTGAGTTATTCTCTTGATGATGAGATAGGGGATAATGAAGTTAACCTTGGAGAATCATTTTATTCTCTGGAATTGAAACCAGTCAGAGAATATTAATTGATGCATTTTATTTCCTGAAACGGTAACACTGTCCTTTTAAAATCCTATAGGTGCACTTCTGTTCTTCAGACTCATCCTTTAACTGGAAGGAGGAACTCTTCCTCCAAAGGATCTCATAACTTATCATGTGCTAGGAACTTGCATGATTCATGTGCATAAAGATTAAGTTAGTTGCCCACTCACACCACTGGCAATTTCCAAAAGCTAGATTTGAAGCCAGGTGTTTCTGACTTTAAGAAATATATTTTAATTACTCTATTTTTCCAGACTTGCAATCTCATCTATTTTTCCAGACTTACAATCTCATCAATATGTATAACTTTTGGTTGGAAATTTTCTAAAAGAAAACAGATCAGTAATTATTCTGTAACTCAGTTTTAGTATTGGATTGGATAATTGGATAATTAAATCACTAGCCCAAGGTCATAAAGGTAATGTCAGATGTAGGACTTACTGACTCAAGTCAGACCTCCATCCCCTATAATAATATGCTTTTTCTCAAAAAAAAAAAAGTACAGATCAAATAGATAGTAATATTATATCTTTATTTTAAAATTTCAGAAATGCCTTTTTGTTTATACAAAAAGAACTAACTTGGGTCTTGTGACACAATTTTGCAATACCCTATGGTGCAAGGAAATGCCCTTGTCAGGAAGCTACTTTCATGTACTCAATGTCCATTGCTGACTATTCCTTTAACCTTATTGGATATTTCCCTCTTGAAAGTAGACATAGACCCACATTCTCGTTCCCTATTCATACCATCTATCAGTCATTTGGCTATCCTCCAAAAATCGCTGTTAAAAGCTTTCTAACCCCTCAGTTATTTTGTTAAACCTCATTTGGATAATCTTCTGAGTCTAGTTCACTTTTCTTTTGCATTTAATAAATCTTTGTGTTTACAAGAGAACTTCCTTGAATTTTTCCAAGCCACCTCTGAACTATTTGGAGGGCATATCATTAGTTTCCTGTTCAGTTTAATTATCAATATGAATGTAATGGATAAAATCATAACTTTAATTTTATCTTTTCCATAACACTAACACTGCCATTAGACTTTAAATTACACATGCATATATGTGTTCCCCATTCTTAATAGATGGAAATATGAAATATCCAGATTCCATAGTAGCTATTTTTTCTTTGAAAAAGAATTTGTTCCATTCTTGAGATGTCAGAAACTCATAAGGAAAAGTTTAGATGAAAAGACAATACTACATTAATCAAATTTCTTATTTGTAGGATATAGCAACACTGTGACTTGAACAATATTGAGGAAATGGAAGAGCTGAAAGTATTAGCAATTTAGCTACTTTAGTCTAGGCAAAAAGTGCTCAGAGCTAGTTGTTGCTATTTATGAATATTTCCAAGAAATCAAGTAAGTAGATTGCTCAGAGCTAGTTGTTGCTATTTATTAATATTTCCAAGAAATCAAGTAAGTACCATTAAATTATCATAAGAATTCATTTCAATTTGAAAAAAAGTCACAAAAAAACTTCTAAGAGGGAAAATTTCATTACACTCAATCATTAGATTGTAATAAATTATAATACTATACTATTCTATAACATGTCATGCCAATACTATACCATATCACACCATACCATATAACAAACATTAAGCACCTATTATGTGAAAAGCTCTGTACTAATAAGGAAACAAATAAGAAAAAAGATAGTCCTTGCCTTCAAAGACCATTCTCTTTAATAGTTTTTTGTCATATGTCAGTGACAAATATTAAACACCAAAACTTATACACTCATAGACACTCACACAAACACACATTTAACATATATAATGATCCTTAGCAACAATGGAAATATCTTTGCTTTGAGGGTTTGACCAAATATTACTCAAATAGTCTGAAGAAAGGAAAGTTCAAGACCTATAATCCATTGGGGCACACTGGCACATGCTTCTGATCTTGCTTTTGATTTCACCAAATCACTCATCCAACAGGGATAAGCTTATCACCAACAAACTTGTATTTTTGGAATTGGCTTCAGCTCTGATAAAATACATCAGTACTCATAATTCCTCTGTCTCTTTAATTGGAAGCTAGAGCATAAAGTAAAAACTCTTCCTAAATCTTCCTTTGTATAAAACTTGGAATTTCCAGCCAATTCTGGCTACCAGTTGTTGTTTGGTTTTGACTCTAATAACATGACACCTCTAGGTTAAGGACCCTCTAGCACTTCCCCAATTTTCATCTATCTTTTGCATAGCATATTCTCTGATAAGATCACATGGTCTTTGAAGGCAAGGACAGAGACAGAGAAATGGAGACACAGAGACAGAGACAGAGAGACAGAGA